>ULGT01000015.1:243168-384926 GCA_900519025.1 Yarrowia porcina | reverse complement strand
ATCATCTCCTTCTCGTCTCGTCAGAACTCACCTAGGTTAGCCAATATCCAGTTGGAAGCGCAGTATGAGGAAGAGAACACCTGTCCTCATTCTGCTCACAAACTCCCAACCTCAAGCCCTAACCCCGGATGAAACTCTAACTCTAAAGTGTATCCTTACAATGATATAGCTGCGTTTCAGAGGTGTATCTGGTGATATAAACAATATATGCAAACCAAAGTGACAGACAATGAAAGTTTCCTGTTGGGACATGTCAAAATAAGGGCCAGGCGACTGAGGATATCTTCTAAAGAAGTTCTTAGGTGAGCTCAAGTAAGACACCACCAACAAAAATGGAAAAGCAGCCTGAAAAGGAAACTGGAACACTCTTAAAAAGAGCAAAAAGATACTCCGCAACGGAGAATTGAACTCCGGTCCCCCGCGTGCTGAACAGACGTTCTGACAGGCGGAAATTCTAGCCACTAAACTATTGCGGAAGATGGAGTCGGAACTCGACTTTTCGCTCTTGATGCGAATTCTGATGACTAATAGCTCCCGAAATAGACACACTTGAGAGCAACCAAAGCCGGAGACGACTTCTTCAGGGCTTTAGACATTCTGCTAGCCAATTTTTATGACTCTTGTACCTCTTTCTGACGTTCTACCTTCCATCTAAACCTCATAAGTTCAACATTACTTTATATCATATCCAAGCATAATATCTATCATTCACGTCCTCATATCCCAAGTCTAAACACCTATGCAATTTCCGAAAGAGCCAACAGAATGTATCTATCTGAACTCGGCAGAATGAAGATCTCTTTACCAGTACTTCTGATCCGTAGAAGCTGAGGAGCCTCTCCTCCTAGCTGTGAAAGCTCACGTGCAGAATTCACGTGACGAACCGCCAATGAGGCATATTTAGAGGCCAACCCGGAGTCTTCAAATGAAGAGTAGAGAATGGTAGCATGTGAAGAGGGTGATGAAGGTGAAGTGCTAGTGCCTGTAGATGTGGAAGTGGAAGAGGTCACGTGATGAGACTCAGGCATTTCAATCAATAGCGAATTGGACACGTGACTGGTAGAAGGCAGTAGTTCCTCCAATTGCTTGCGTATCGTTTCTACCGTTGTCATTGTAGGTGGTAGGGAGATTGTAAGGTGGTGTTGTGGGTCACGTGTAGGTTGTGAGTAGGGTAGTTGAGAGTCACGTGATGTCGATCGATCCAGAATGTCAGAAAGTGGTGTACTGTATCGCACTTTGTTATTGTCGTTCTTGTATCGTATGTACTGGTAGCTCTGATAGATCAGATGTTGGGTATCGCGTTTAGGTTTAGGATGAGATGAGATGAGGTTAGGAGGAGGGAAGTGGATGAGAGAGGACAATTGAGAGTCGAAATAATAGAGACAGAGCTGTAAAATATCTTTCAGATATCACTGATAACGTCATGAAGTTTCCTGGTAGCATTTCTATCCACTCTGACAGCAATAACTTCTGTGGTTAGACATTACTTGAGGTTACTTGACCTATACTTAGTAGGCCTCTCGCATCCCGAAAGCTCTATAATACAATGCAATAAATATATATAATTCCACCCAACGATGTCCACCTACTCATCGTAGACAGAATCGATGAATTCAGCTGTATCGGCAAACTCCGATTCGGGAATCTCCATCAATTGTCCCTTTGACTCAGCTAGAACATCAGCATCAAGTCCATTCTGCTGTATGACACGCCGTATAGTCTCAGGAATAGGGTACTCTGCTGTTCCTGTAAATTCCACCTTTTCATCTGTCAACTCCACCTTCAATGGTTCCTCCTGAGGTTCACTCTTGTTCTTAATCAGTGATACTCTTTCTGCTAGAAACTGTTTCCTTAGAGCAATGTTTTTCGGTCCATGAAGTTCTGAAATGATTGTGATATCGTTTTCAATCAGATTGTTATCATGTAGTTCCGTCCAAACACCAGGTATAGGTACATTGATGTCTCCATATGTCTTCATAAACTCCAATGCTGGTTTAGTCAATCCTGAAGATCTGTAGAATGCTTCATGCACCAGTTTTGCAGGTAGGTAGTCCTGTAACTTGTACATTACATCTCTTCCATTCTTACCCTCCTTGATAATCTTCTCAATGATCTTCCATGTTTCAGTATCAACTATTCGTTTCTCAGTGAACTTGTACAAAACAGGTTCTCCTGATCCATAGTATTCAGGAAACGCCTTTGACAGCCATTCATCATACAATTCCTCATAATCTTCAAAAAAGGCAGCAGATTCTCTTGCTTTCATGAAAAATTGAGGATCAAATCTGTTCTTGGCCATCTTCTCAAGGTAAGGCATAGACATATGAGGGTAGTTATCACATAAGTGGATCATAACATCATCAATATCGTGATCAAGCTCTCTAGTAGTAGTTTTCTGTCCCGGTAACAACGAGAACCATCGAATCAAGTCAAATTCCATCCCTGAAAGAATAGGAAACTGGCCAATCTCTGAAGGAACAGGTGGTTTCTCTTGAGGAGCATTCGGGTACCATTTCGGATACTCCTTGGCAATGATTTCGATTTTGGACTCAATGTACTCTGCTACCCGATCCAAGTCTCTCAAACGACTGGGAAGCTTGCGACCTCGTCTGCTATTGCCTCTATGGTCCACCCATGCAGACCACTCTTCAATACTACGATGAGGCATGATACTGTTGATGGTATTGCCGGCTGAGCCTCCCATCCGAAGAAACGCGAGCAGATCTTCTTCTTCGGGTAAAAGTTGGGGCTTACCCCGCTCTTCATTCTCGGTATCGGATAGTAGAGATGCATCCATGGTATCAGTATGAAGAAGAGAGATATTGGAGGTGAACTTTATCAAAGACCGCGTTCGAGGTGATCCATGAAGACATACTACAACGGGATAAAGAGCAGACAGAGCAAAAGTAATGCTACCAAAATGATCATGCGAACAAGACGATTCGAATGGTGCTATTTATTCCACAGTAGCTACAATATTTGACGTGGTGAATATCTTGTTGTTGACACTCCTACTGTACTCATCACCACATTAAGAACGCTCTATACCTACAATACAATCTCAAATGTAATCAATAAAACTCATTAATTAACTAATAACCACCCGCTCAGCTATCACTGATATACGGGCCTGATTTTGGGGGTTGTCTATTTACACCTTTTGGGGAATGTCAACAGTCTCCTGTTGAACATGGTCATGCTCAGCTTCGTCGCTGCTACTGCTCAAAGTAGAGTCCACCTCGACAGTGGTCTTTTTGGCAGTACCAACACCGGCAATACCTCGTTCCTGGTTAGCTCCAAGCCAGGGTTTGTTTTGTTCACTCTGCACTGTTCCAGGAAGCATGAAATAGACAACCTGACCAATGATAATGAAGACAAAACCAACGGGGTAGAGCCAAAAGACGGTGTATCCAAAGACCTTGATACCGATAAGAAGACCCCAGAAGTTGTTGGTCAAAATACCAATGTTGTAGAAGGCAGCAGAGGACATTCGGAAGAGAATAGGAGCAGTGGTGTAGATGACAAACATGACGAGAGTGAAACCTGCAAACCATCCACCCATCTCTCCAGACCACTGGGCTTCTCGCATATCCTTTCTATCAAAGATGGCACACTGAACACCGTTGATGAACATGGCCCAGAAACCCAGCTGTCCCACAACTTCATAAAGAGGTCGTTCAGAGACAAGAAACTCCTCAAAAGTGTTGGAGATTCCGTAACAAGAGGCGCCAATAATGACAAAGATATCTCCCTTGACCATATCACGTGCCTCGTAGTCCTTGTCGGTGAGTACATCAGACACCACAACAAGAACCAGACCAGCAATACACACAAAGATACCCACCAGCTGAGCCCATCTGTATCTGACCTTGAGAAAGAAGAAGGACAAAATGCAGACCATAACTACAGCCCAACAGTTGAGCAGCTGGGCAGACAACAGGTTCGTGTATGCGAAAGCCTTGACGATGAAGTAGTTACCCTGGACGTCTGCAAACGCCAGAATGAAAAATCTCCATCCGTCTCGGATCAGCAGTTTGAACCACTTGTTCCAGCCGTATTTGTAGATGGTGTAAGGGGTGAACACCACGTTCAGAAGACAGTAGTTGACAAACGACTGGAAGGCAGGAACAGAGACACCTCCATTGGCCAGTTTAGAGGAGAAGGTGTTGGTAGCTACAAGACACAAGGCGAGAATCTGGCCGTGAATAAAGATGATCCAAAAGTGTTTTTCCCAAAGGAAATCAAACAAATGGTTTCGTTTCTTCTTCTCACCAGATTCAGTATCAGTAGTTTCCTCCTCCTGACCGGTCCGTCGAGTTCCAGACGGAGACAGAACAGAGTCGACTTCTCGAACATTTTGACCGAGGTAGTCGTTGTTCTCATCTTCCGTCTGACCCAAGTAAGAGGGAGGAGCAGAGGACTCCTGGACAGCCTTGACGGCATGTTCCTGGGGCTCGAGGCCTCCCAAAACATCGAAAACGGAGTCGTTGGAATGATGTTTGAGCGCGGTCTCATCTTCGACAAAGATTTCAGACCGAGACTCCTCTCTTACGGTGATATTGTCCTTGGACATTTTGGCTGGCAGGGTGGTTATTAGTAAGCGAAGAAAAAAGCGGCTGTTGCGGAATAATAGCGCGAGGCAAGAGTTCTAGTATGCAAAACACGAAAGTAGAACACTTGAAAGGTCAATCGTGTTTGTTTGGGGTATATACCGAAAGTCGGTTTTTTGAAGTGTTGCGAGAAGGGAAGGAGAAAAAAAAATCATGGAAAAAAGTCTAGGGTTTTAATTAAAGTGTGCATGCTTCCAAAGGCAAAGCCGTGGGAGGGCCGACTCATCTGGTTAATGTCCCAACCAATATAAGCAGGACAGTGCGCAATCCATGTATGAAAAACATGACTGGATCGTGGGGTACAAGTAGAGAGGTTCTAGTGGAGGGTTTGAGGGCTTCTGGTCAAGTTCATGACCTCAGCTGTCAGTTTATATTCGCCACTAGCAACATGTCAACGCTCTTTGATGCTATTAGGTTGACGTTGAAAGAGAAGAAACGAAGGCTTAACTTTGGACAACGTGGGTGGAGGGAGAGGAAGAAGGTAACCAAGGTCTCATACTACGAGTATAGCGGGTGTTCATGGTGAGGAAGTAACTTAGAAATATGAACAGAAAAAACATCTGTGTATCAGTAACTGGAAGATATCATATAACCAGCTACTGTACATATCATTCACCTTTCTTCTCACCTCAACAGCTGTCAACCAGCATTAGCACGTTGTCTTAATTTAGAGATGGTTGATTGAAAAGACTGAAAAATAATGAGTGAGACTTGAGCTTCTTCAGTCATACAAGTAATATGAATCTGACCATAAACATATCATAGACTGTAGCCAGGGTATAGACTGTGGGGTTATTCCAAAGAAAAGATATAAGTGGAGAAGTTGTTGAGATCATTCAACTGATGACTGTTGGTGTCAGACAGTCAAACACTGCTATGAATACTCCTTTGGGAAGTGTCAGAATGAGGTATGTTTCTGGAAGCTGACTGGAGTATATGACCAAAGTATCTGGCTAAAGTGCAGAGACCTGACGTTTCTCATTGAAGTGTTGGCTGTATCTGGTTAAAGTATCTTGGCGGAAGTGTCTCATGGAAGTGTCCCTTGCAGTATCTGTTGAAATATCCGACTGAGGTATCTGACAGAAGTCCTTCTTGTAGCAATTCTATCTCTCGTCTTCCCCCCCTCCCTCTCATTCATATGATTTACATTAACTACTTGTACTTCGCTCAATACATACTAAGACGACTATACAGTCGCTCTTGTCATTGTCAACCTCCTCAAAGTCTACTCTTCCACCTTGGCCTTCTTGGCCTCCTTCTCCTTAACCTCCTCCTGTCGAATCACCTTGTTGTTGATGAGTCGCAGCAGGTTTCGCAGCAGCATGGAGATGGTCACCTTGCCGATAGAGGGCACGTAGAGAGCAGCTCGCTCCTTGACGGAGGGATCAAAGTTCTTTTCGGACGAAAAGTTGATGCACACGGCGCCGTATCGAACCCACTCGGTGGGGAACTTGTAGCTGGCCGAAGGAACACCAGTAATGATAACGTCCGAAGCAGCAGCACACTGCTGAATGTCCATATCCTTGACATCCTCGACATTATGTCGCTTGAGAGACAGACCTTCTCCTCGAGTGAACTTTTGGATACCGGTGATATCACAAGAGTAGACAATGGCTCCATCGTTGGCCAACAAAGCAGCCAGAGGACGGCCGACAATCTCGGATCGGTTGACGACCGTGACAGTCTTGCCGTACAGTCTGTTTCCGTAAGGAAGAACAGTGTTGTAGACACCCAGGTGCTCGAGAATCTTGACAATGGCCAAGGGAGTGCAGGGCAAAATGGACTTTTGTCGGTCCTCAGGAGCATCCAAAAACCGAACGTTATGGTACAGGTTCTTGATGAAGATATGAGACAGACCCTCAACGTCCTTATCAGGAGACATGAGCTGCTGAATGTACGAGTCCTGGCCAGGGCCAAAAACAGGGAAATAGACCATCATTCCGTCCACAGCATCATCATTGTTAGCTGCAACAATGGCCTCCTCGAGATCCTCCTTGTCCAGCACCCGCAAGTCGTACTCAAACCCCAGGCTCTCAGAGGTCTTGCCGGTCCAATCGGCGTACATCTTTGCGGCGGGATCATTGTTGGCCAGGAACCCCACGAGCTTGGGCTTTCGGCCGAGCTGAGACACTCCCTTTTCCACCTCCTCGGTGAAGGGTTTGGCAATGGTGGAGGCCAGAATAGTCTTGCAAGGAAGGGACATTGTCTGATTTGACGGAAGTCAGCGGAGAGAGATGTTGTTGTTGAAACACAGAGAGAAGGACTCTAAGAAAAGAAGAAGAAAGCAGACGGGGGAAAAAGTCGGACAAAAGTCGGGTCCTGTACGCTGGGTAAGCGATATGCATCCTATCCGCATCCCTCCAGGAAATTTATATATTAAGCTCATGCGTTATGCACAGGTTTGGACCCGGGTCCAGTGGCTATTGGCGGCTTCCTTCCGTCAATGAGAGATATGTTTGGAGAAGGAAATGTATGAAATGTAAGTGGAGACAGTCAAGATAACGTTGATGTTTTTTTTTCAACGTTTTGATCTGTCATGTTTCTTCGTTCTGATCCATCAAGTTGAGGTATCAGCCGTAATTACAGTCTGTATGGATCATTTTTGATGTCTCATTTCACCTTGTTTGACGGCCCAATTATTCCGGTTCTCCTTGTTCTCCGCCAAATCCGTCCCAGATCCGAAATGAGCGATGGATATTATCCCGATTCGGTGTTGGTCTGGGGTCCATTTTTACCGTATTTTTCCCGATGAAAATATTGCACATTTGACTGGGAGTTATCAGTGAGGTTTGGAGATGTAGAGAGTAGAGGAAGGTCAGCCTAGAGTGGTGTGTAGTGGTCAGAAAGAGCTGAAATTTTGACAGTATATTATAGACGATGAGGGGAATATTTTTGTGCTGTTATTTCTCAAATAGGAGCACTGTAAGACCCACTTCAATGGACCCACTATCTTCGTAGGGAAGCCTATTCTATCAGCAGAGATCCAACCTCAGCTTAAAAGACAGCCTTGAGATATATAGAAACTGATGTTACCTTCGAACAGTCTATAGCCCCGGAATTGCAATGAGAACCTCAATCAACTCGTAATAAGCCCAAATCATCATCTCGTTACAGATTATGACGACCGCCCAACTCTACAGATTATGACTTTCACAGGTTATGAGTATTTACTTTTTTCCAGAATACCTGTTTGATGTTCTCTCAACGCTACCCACCAAATCACTAGCCTCCTTTCATCACTCTGGTCCCCTGACCTACCCCTCCTCTTTCAGCCCTGCGCCCTTATCCAAACTCAATATTGGACATGCTCAGCTCAACACGACAGCAATACATGGGAACATAACATACGACCACACCACACCACGAGATCGTTTTTAGGACGACAGACGACATTCCGAGGGTAGCTACACTCTCTTTTACACACGACACACACCACCACATCTTTCTGCGGGTTTCGAACCGTCTAAATACGCCGTTTTCATCATGCCTAAACAGGTGAGTAGATCGACCATGACCAGAGCCTGAAATAACAGGTATGGCTGGTATGGCTGGTTTGGGTGACATTTATGGACGATAATTGCGTCACTGGAGCACCGCCGACTATGATATTATTGCGAGCTGCAAATTTCAGGCGGTTCTCGACGTATTTATTATCATGCTGTGAACGTGCCATATTGGGACTTACAAGAGTATCGACACCATTACTTGAGCTTCGATTTTCTCCTCGATAAGACATGTTTCACAATGTGGTGCTGTCTCAAGTCTGGCGACTGACGAGCTCGCTATGTTCACGAGTGCTAACCCAGGAAATGGTCCAGCTGGACGGCTCGGAATACATGTTTGGAGAACACGGTGGCCGAGGCACCCCAGCTCCCACCTTCTTCAAACGTCTGACCAGCTACGGCTCCAAGACCCATAAACACGACGACGTCAAGGTGGTGGGAGCGTCGTACTCGCACGCAGACAATATGAAGAAGAACAAGAAGAAAACGTCGAGCAGCAGCAAAGAAAAGGAGGAAGACGCTTCTCGACGAAGTGGCTCATATACAGACCTGGACGACGATTGGGATGCCAATGTCGATAATGGGTTACGCAACACTCAGGCGGTGAAATGTGTGGAAAACAAGGTCGAGGGAGCTGAACGTCCAGAAATGCCTAAACGGTCAAGTAAAGACGTTTACCCTTCAATCAAACAGATTTCTGCCAGTAACATCAAATCTCAGGTATTTGGCATTCTCCATGATCCCTCAAATACTCTGAATACTGTTCGGGGAGAATCAGATCTTTCGGTCAACTCCACTCTAGGAAAAAGTGCTCCTTCAGACTCCATCAAGCTGGGCAAGTTCAAAACGGTGCTTGCTGCTCCTAACGTGGATATCGCAGAGCTCAAAAAACTGGCATGGAGTGGAATTCCTCTGGAATTGAGACCATTGTCGTGGCAACTGCTGCTTGGATACCTGCCTACAAACTCGGATCGACGAGTAGATACCTTGGCTAGAAAGAGACAGGAGTACAAGGACGGAGTAGAGCATGTTTTCCACAAGGTTGCACTAGACCAGGCAATGTGGCATCAGATTGAGATTGATGTTCCCAGAACTAATCCTCATCTCAAGTTATACGGCTTCCCTGCCACACAGAGATCTCTTGAACGGATCCTTTATCTCTGGGCAGTAAGACATCCTGCCAGTGGATACGTCCAGGGTATTAATGATCTGGTGACTCCATTCTTCCAGACGTTCCTATCAGCATACATTGACGAAGATGTCGAATCATGTGATCCAGCTCAACTACCCAGAGAAGTCATGGATGTCGTTGAAGCGGACTCGTTCTGGTGTCTCTCAAAGCTCCTGGAAGGAATCCAGGACAACTACGTGCATGCTCAGCCTGGTATTCAACGCCAGGTGGCCGGTCTACGAGACTTGACGTCTCGAATCGATGCTAAACTCGCCAAACATCTCGAATCTGAGCAGGTCGAGTTCATGCAGTTCTCTTTCCGGTGGATGAACTGTCTTCTCATGCGAGAACTGTCGGTCAAAAACACAATTCGAATGTGGGATACATATATGGCTGAGGGTCCCAATGGATTCTCAGAGTTCCACGTTTACGTGTGTGCTACATTTCTTGTCAGATGGTCGGCCAAGCTGATACACATGGAGTTCCAAGACATTATGATCTTCCTGCAGAGCTTACCCACCAAGGACTGGGGCGAGGGAGAGATTGAGCTGCTACTCAGTGAGGCATTCATGTGGCAGAGTCTGTTCAAAAACGCCTCTGCTCATTTGAGGTAAGGATATAATTTGGGTATTACAAATAATTAATGAATAATGACGGGTATGGGTTGAGCTGCAAGTACCGGTACCGTACTTGTACACACTGTACTTGTACAGTGTATACAAGTTGCTACAATACGAGTTCTTGTACAATACATGTAGATCTCACCTCAGACGTTGCACCAACATCTCGATCTACTCATCACACAGTTAACAGCAATAAATATTATACGGAAGAATGGATCCAGGCAATGGAAACCAGCACATCTACCTTGTCATTGGACCACTTGTAGTTCCAAACACCGTCCTTTTCCGTGTTCCAGAAACCTCCAGTGCTGGACTTGATACCAGGTCTATGATCCGTAACCTCCACCAAAGTGCTGTGAACCAGAAACTTGTATCCCTTGGACTCGTCCTTCAGAGCCCCCAGAACCTTGGCGATAATCTCGCTGTTCCACTTGGAGGTATCATTGTGGCTGTATCCTTCTGTACCCACTACAGAGGAAGCAGCAGAGTCGATAATCTCAGTGAGCTTGGACTGAGACAGGGGCTGTGTTAGTTTGAGACGTAAAGTCACGTGACCCGATTGTTGCTCTCGGTACTCACCATATTGCCGTGAAGCTCCTCATGGTTGTTAGTCTTGCTCATGGTGACGTGTTGTGATGCGTGTGAGATGAGAGAGATGATGCAGAGTGATTTTGGGTTATCGTGGGATAACAAGGAGGAGAGGAGGAGGGTATTGAAAAGAGTATAAATGTGAATAAATATAAGAAAATAAAGTACTGAAAAGAGTACTTGTTAGGTAATTGAGGTCAGAGAAGATCATGGTATATGTTATTTTCTCATTATCTGCTTCCTACACCAAGTTTGTATGTTATGTTGAGGTCCTCTTTGTTGCTTAGTATGGCTTACTTAGACCTCTACACCCCCCGTTCATATCTACTATGATTACTCTTGCAAAGCCATTCATATACCCACCGTTATGCTATATACATTGTTACTCGCTAACAACCACCTCCATGAGCTTTCCACAGTCATAACTGTCGCCTGTAACTGTATCCACAATCTTGACTCCTTCCAGTGAGAAGATTCCAACAGAAAGAGCAACCATTGTAATATCAGTCTCGTAACACTCGTGGGGAGAAAGAGGACCCAGTTTAATGTCGTTTGCAAGAGCCAGAATACCGGTAGGATCCAAAGAACCGGCATTATGAGCAGCCTTAAGAGCCTGCCTGTTCACCACAGGAATGATATCTCCTGCCAAAACATTTGTATCAATGTATCTCTCTTTCGGCTGCACGTACATTGCCATTCGTCTTACTGCACCAGACTTGTTGACGACAAAGACTCTCCATTTGAACGATTCTCCTACCTTGACTGAAGAGGTTCCAGAGAAAGAAATGACCATTCCAGCAAGTGATCGATTCGTTCGAGGAACATTCACAGTAATGGAAGATGTGTTTCCCTTCAGGTAGGGCTGTGAAACAAGAGAAGGAGGCATACCCTTGTTACCATTACCAATGTTGGCAGAGTTGCTTCGAAGAAGAGAAGCTCCAGGAGGAGAAGCTATACTGAAATCGACCTGGGTGTTCCACGAAGTCGTCACTCGAGGGTTAGCTTTGGCGTTCTTTGCAATGACAGCCTCGGAATCGAGACAGATGGAGATAGGTCTCTTTCCTGAATGTTGCATTCCACTCTTGGTCATGTTCTCTGAATCAGTCAGTTTGTATGCCATCACGAACGAGTCTCCAGGTGCAAACTTGAGCGGCAAGTCTACCTCTCCGAAAGATGAACAGTCGCAAGAAGGTAGCGATACTGAAATTTTGTGAATCCATGTTTCCAGCTCTCCATTGCACTCTAGTTCAAGAGAAACAATAAGAGCGTTATCCACACCTGCAGACTTTGTAGTTCTCAGTCTCAGATTGATGCAGGGGATGATGGGGATCTCCGTCATGGCATAGAGATTGAGAAGATCATGAGACTGAAGAGCTTCAATAGAAAGACCTCTAGCGTGTCCTGAACGAGGCAGAGAAGCGTTAGAGTTCTTCATGGGAGGCGATTTGACCGACTTTGTAGCATCGTCATCACCCACCATTCTAGAATGAGGAATATTAATACCATCTTGAAGTGTTTCAAAGATGTTTTGTTCAACAGCGTACCCGAACGGTTTGAGAACTTCCGGAGTAGCTTCCTTGACGGGAACAGTGGTATCTTTAGGAGCCTCTGTTTCAGGAACAAGAGTACTGTTGATTGTGAGTTTGATTTTGGCATGTTGAAGTCGACTTCTGGGGTGCTCTAGCAATGCATGAGACTTCCACACACAGCAGAAATGGTCTTCTTTATCTTCACCAAGAAAGACGATATCGTCAGCCTTGACAATACCAGAGTATAGTAAGAACGAACGTGCTCGAGGCTCAGGTTTCGTCTCGTTTCCAGTCACGTGTGTTTCTACTTCTAAGGAAAGACGTTCCACAGCCTCCTTGAATGCTTCTAGCGATTGGGGTCCCGAGTGGGCTAGCAACGGCGGCGAACCTGTAGGAATGTCCAAATGGGTCTGTTTAGGCGCCTCAGAAGCTCTAGGACTTCTCACCATGACGTATATGGGCAGGTTCTCATCGTAAAAGGTGATGGATCGTTTCTCGCAGTTTTTCAGGTTTTCCAGAATATCGTCTCCATCGATATCGTGAGCCGGCACGTGTACCGTTGCTGCGGCCGTGTTCAGCGCATTCGACAGGTTTTCACGTGACATTGTCGTTTTCGTGTCGCGCCAAGTTCACGTTATCAGGTTCGAGTGAACACGATATTCATGCATGTTGGAAATAGTGTTCAGGAGGGAGGGGAGGTGGTAACCAAAAGATGACTTAAATTATGTGATAGACGAGATTTGAGAGTGCAGAAATGTTTGAAGTACTTGAATTAGTACATATACCTATTTTTGGCTCAATTGAAGCACTATTTATCGAGTTAGTTGCACTGTTCTCTCCACTTACTGATCTATAAAGTATGAATTAAACAGTTGGGTCTTGGTTGACATTCATACTTGCTTCAGATGTCCCAATAGTTGACTTTCTTGGACCCAAGTCCTTAGGTGGAGAACATCTTAACTTGAGTGACAAAGAAGTGAATTAAAAAGTAAAACGAAAAATCAAAAGCTCACTATTGATACCTGAAACTGCACACATTCTACTCCACCGAGCCATATTGGCCATCCATGGCTACCGGTAGCATGGTCCGTCCCCACTCACCGCCTCAAGGTCACACTTGCATGTCTACTGCAGAAGCCAATTACACCTCGATTCCACACGATTCCACACTCTTCCAGAGGATGATGTATCAGCTTATATATAAGTCCGACCGATCCCAAATAATTTTTGATTCATCCATTCTCACTTTTTCCAACTGTTAGCACTTGCATCTTTGCTAACTACCCCCCTTCCACATCCTTACAACTGCTCTAACCTCTTCTCACTAGTTCAGGGTAACTCTAGAAGGTTCCATTGCTCACACGAACGTCAACCACGCACTCAAGCAAAACCCACTCTACTTCTCACACCACACACTACAACTTTCACATCACAACCAAAATGTCTGACGATTGGGAATCCAAAACTGTTATTGGCTCTCGAGCCCGAGTTGGCGGAGGAGGTCCTCGAGCCACTGTTGCTAAGACCCAGGCCGAAATCAACGCCGCCATGCGATCTGGTAACGTCCTCTCCACCGACAAGAAGTACGCTTCTGCCAACTCCAAGGACTCTGGAGACGGCCAGCGGCTGACAAAGATCGACCGATCCGACGATATCATTGCCCCTCCCAAGGTCGAGGCTTCTGTTGGTAAGGCCATCATCAAGGGCCGATCCGACAAGGGTCTGACCCAGAAGGAGCTGGCTGTCAAGATCAACGAAAAGCCTCAGGTCGTCAACGACTACGAGTCTGGCCGAGCCCAGCCCAACCAGCAGGTGCTCAGCAAGATGGAGCGAGCTCTGGGCATCAAGCTCCGAGGAAAGGACATTGGTCTTCCTCTTGGCCCCAAGGGAAAGAAATAGAGAATGATATTTATGCATACTGACAGGCACCAGTATGGTGCCGTTACCAGACGACGTACAATGTACCCATGTAGATATGCTGGAATGTAGAAAATGAAGACAGTAGAAGTCAGTTTTGTCGTAGACCTACTTCTAATCAACACTTCCAATTCCAATTCCAATTACCCCAGCTTAATTTCCGAGATCAAGGTGAAATTTCAGCAGGTGGAGTTGGGAGGGAACAGGAGGGGTTACGAGTAGGAGAAAGTAGAACTCATAAGTAATTGAAGAAGGAGGTAATGAATGAACAAGTGCTCAAACGATGATGTCATCCGAGTTACGATGATGTGATTTCTAGATCTTGATCTGTACCTTGATGGTTCATTGTTTCATAGTGTAGTTACTGGTCATATGATCATGGTTATAGCTTCTTCGAATGAAGTTTCTCAATTGACTTATGTAATCAAGTTACATCTACCAGACCAATCACTTGTGTTCTTCTCAGAATGGCAACTGCTACCAATGATGTATACTTGTACTCCGTACTTGCCATCCCCCTACGGAAAGTTCCGATAACACGATAACAAAGTCTGATTGAGTGTCTTTCTGTCGCCACCGTGGTTACCCCATCTGGCGTTTCTTGGCGCCCTCGAAATGAAAGTCACCGTGGACAGATGGACATTATTACGGCTCGGAAGATGCCAAAGGTTCCGCCCCGATGAGGTAGTGGAGGTGGGCAACCATGGAGTGAATGGGAAATGAAGGAAAAAACGAAGGAAAATGATTTCCTCGACTAAATCGTCTATTCACCAATTGACCAATAGCTTGGCTCTATTACTGGTAGGCACGCCGCTTGCCACTTGTTTGACTTTCATATCCCTTTATGAAGATCATACGGCTACACGGCTAGGAACGGTATATAGACTAACGCCGCTTGTAGTGAAACAAGAGGATTGAACATGTCAAACGGATACATCAAACAAGATCAGACATCAGACAACATGTAACAAGTCAATACCAACATAACAATGTAGCGTAGTAGCGTACCTAGCCAAATGTACTTGTATGTATGTCCTCCCTCAATGGGCTCATATTCTTGTCTTTATCCTTCTTGTCGTCTTCCCCTGGCATGTGGTTTATTCTCAGGTTGCCGTTATCTGAAGCAGGCATTGTCGCTTGAGGGTTTCTTTTGTTTGCAGCCTCCTGAACCATGCGTGCTTCTCTTTTTCTGTTGCATCTTCATCTGCATTGATGACCAAGCGGATGTATCAGTTGAAAGAAGGGAGTGCCCAACAACGCGTTAAATTTAGATTGGGCAAGATAAGCGAGTGTTATGATAACCACCCTTGCACTAGGCCTTACAACTCAACAAAACTACCAGATAGACTACGTACTTTCCATCCTCGCCATCCCCCCGGTAACCGCCTTCCGCTCTCTGACACATGAGGCTCTGTCATTCCTCCACTCGTGTGCTTTCCGCCCTCTTGTCTTTATTATGACGTCTCTCTTTTTTTTTTCTTGTCACCTGCAAACGCTCGTATTACTCTAATACCGTTTGACTAGGTTGGGTGCCAAAATATGTTTGGATGGGATCGGAAAGCGATGCGACTATGACCAAAAGCGAGATGGCACGTGTCCGAGACACTCAGATCTACTGCGAAGATGCACCCGTGACTCAGCCGCTTGTCTTTCTGTCTCCAGACCCCTTCAAACCCTTACTATCTCGTTCCTCACATGCGGCTACACCTGCCTATGCGTCGAGTCACTGGGGTGGAGATGCATTAGGAGCAATGTGGGGGATAACTGTTGTGTTCCATTAGTTCAGACATGGGTGGCTTAACCATAGCAGACTAATGAGTATGAGGGGAAATATCAACGGTTTCAGCTCGTCATAACCTCTTCTAACCGCTCGTAGACACCTCCTGCCACCTCGTAAACGGCTCCAGGACCCCCATTTTCATCTTCGCCCCTTTAAAATTCACAATGCATAAAACTAGGCTCGGAAAATTCATTAGGTTCCGAAGATGCCGTGGTTGCAAGAGTATATCTAACGGGTCTTCTGGCGCGTCAGGAACAGCTCTACTTTCGAAAAAACACCCGCCTACACACACTCGACATGGCGCTGTTCAGCAAAAAGACCGGGCCCGAGCCGGACCCCGAGAAGAATGAAACGGTCGTCCGCACAGAGTCCAGCTCAAACTCGGAAAAGAGTAAGACGGCTCCACTGACCAAGGAAGAGGAGGAGGAGAGCGAAGAGGAGCAGTATGCTGGTCTCGACGAAACCAAAAAGGACATTCTCAAACGCCAGGTCCGTACTCCAGATACAGTTGTCACTTTCATGACGCTGTTTCGATACGCCGACAAGTTTGATTTCTTTCTCATCATGCTGGGAATGGTCATGGCAGCCGCAGCCGGTGTCTGTCTGCCCATTTTCACCATCATTTTCGGCTCCATGACCAACGAGTTCACCAACTTTTTTGTCTATGGAGCCTCCAAGGAGCACTTTCAGAGCAGAATCAACCACTTTGCCCTGTACTTTGTCTACCTGGCCGTGGCCACCTTTGGAACTACGGCCATCAAGACTTATATCACTGTTGAACGAGGAGAACGGCTGACTGCCCGAATCCGAGCAAACTATCTCAAGGCTATCTTGCGTCAGAATATCGGATACTTTGATAAACTGGGAGCTGGAGAAGTGACGAATCGAATCACCAGTGATACCAACCTGATCCAGGAAGGTATTTCCGAAAAGCTGGGTCTCATTGTCTCTGCCATTGCCTCGTTCATTACCGCTCTTGTCATTGGTTTCATTAAACAGGCCAAACTGACGGGTATCATGTTGTCTACCGTTTTTGCCCTGGCTCTATCCATGGGTATTTGCTCCACCTTCCTTGTCAAGTACACCAAACTTGCTCTGGAAGACGACTCTGCTTGTTCCAGTATCGCCGAGGAGGCCTTTTCTTCTATTCGAAACATTGTGGCCTTTGGTTCTCAGTCTCGAATGGTGGACAAGTACAATGTTCCTCTGGCCTCTTCTCTGCACAACTACCTGCGAAAGAACATTTCTCTGGCCGTCATGGTCGGATGTCTATGGTCTCTTATCTACATCAAGTACGCCCTTGCTCTTTGGGAGGGTTCTCGTCTTGTTGCATGGGGAGAGACTTCTGTTGGTAACGTGACTACTGTGCTTATGGCTCTTATGATTGGAGCCTTTGAGCTTGGAGGAGTTGCTCCTAACCTCGAGTCTGTTGGAGTGGCTATTGCTTCTGGAAAGAAAATCTTTGGTACTATTGATCGAGTGCCCGAGATTGATTCTCAGGCTGAAGGAGAGAAGATTCCCGACATCAAGGGCCACATTGTGTTTGACAATGTGGACTTCCGATACCCTTCTCGACCCAAGGTTCAGATTCTGGAGGATTTCAACCTCGAGGTTCTTCCTGGTCAGACTGTTGCTCTGGTTGGAGCTTCCGGATCCGGAAAGTCCACTCTTATTGGTCTTCTGGAGCGATTCTACCAGCCTCTGAGTGGTTTGATTACTATTGACGGTTACAACCTTTTGGATCTCGATGTCAAGTGGCTTCGACAGCACATTTCTCTCGTGTCTCAGGAGCCTACTCTTTTCAACTGTACCATTTACGAGAACATTACCTTTGGTCTGATTGGTACTCAGTGGGAACATGCTGACGATGAGAAGAAGATGGAGCTTGTGGAGCATGCTTGTCGACAGGCTAATGCTTGGGACTTTGTTCAGCTGCTGACTGACGGTATTCACACCAACGTTGGAGAGTCCGGAATGCTTCTTTCTGGAGGTCAGAAGCAGCGAATTGCTATTGCTCGAGCCATCATTTCCAACCCTCCCATTCTTCTGCTTGATGAGGCCACTTCTGCCCTTGATACCAAGTCTGAGGGTATTGTCCAGGAGGCTCTTGACAAGGCCTCTGAGAACCGAACCACCATTGTCATTGCTCATCGTCTTTCTACTATTAAGAACGCTTCCAAGATTGTCGTCATGTCCAAGGGCGAGATCATTGAACAGGGTACCCACGCCGATCTGTTGGCCAAGGAAGGAATGTACTACGGTCTTGTTGATGCTCAGAAGCTCACTGAGGCTCGTCCTGGCCACAAGGGTTCTTCTGATGGAGAAGATGCTCCTCTCTTGATTCAGGAGGATGATATGAAGATTGGCAAGACTACCACCAACAAGTCTCTTTCGTCCCAGATTCTCGCCCAGAAGGAAAAGCCTGACCGTGAAAAGCATCTGTCTATTGCCGGTATGGTCAAGCTGCTGGCCGAGTACAACAAGAACGAACGACCTTTCCTGTACGTTGGTTCTTTTGCTGCTCTCATCAACGGTGCTGGATACCCTGCTCTGGCTCTTCTGTTTGCCTCTGCCATGCAGGCTTTCATGGTTGGACCCGATATGTACCACTGGATGCGATCCGAGATGAACAAGTACTCTGGTTTCCTGTTCATGGTCGGTATGATTGAGCTGCTGGCTTACTTTGTGCAGATCTACTGTCTTGGATGGTGTTCCGAGAACCTGGTTCGAAACATTCGTCACTCTGTCTTCACCCATCTGCTTCGAATGGACATTGCCTTCCACGATGAGGACGAGAACACTACTGGTTCTCTGACTTCCACTCTGTCCAAGGATGCTCAGTACGTTCAGGGTCTTGGGGGTGCTACTTTCGGCCAGATTCTTTCTTCTCTCTGTACCATTGTCATTGGTGTTATCATTGCCATCTGTTACACCTGGCGACTGGGATTGGTGTGTACCGCCTGTGTGCCTCTGATTATCGCTGCCGGTTTCTTCCGATTCTGGATTCTCACCCATCTCAACCTGCGAGGAAAGAAGGTCTACGAGCAGTCTGCTTCTTATGCCTGTGAGGCCACTACTGCTATTCGAACCGTGGTTACTCTCACCCGAGAAGACTACGTGTACAACGACTACCTGCACAAGGTCGAGTCTCAGGTTGCCGACTCTGCTCGAGCCAACATTTACTCTGCCACTCTGTTTGCTGCCTCTCAGTCTCTCAACCTGCTCATTTCCGCTCTTGGTTTCTGGTACGGATCCACGCTCATGAAGGACGGTATCATTGACACCAACAAGTTCTTTGTGGCCTTTGTGTCCGTTGTCTTTGGATGTCAGTCTGCTGGTTCCATCTTCTCCTTCACCCCCGATATGGGCAAGGCCAAGACTGCCACCCAGAACATTGCCAACATGCTGGCTGTGCTTCCCGAGCTCGATACCAACTCTCCCGACGGTATTGTTCTGGACCACGAGCAGGTCCGAGGAGATATCACCTTTGAGGACGTTCGATTCCGATACCCCACTCGACCCCAGGTGCCCATTCTGCGAGGTCTCAACCTCAACATTAAGAAGGGCCAGTACGTTGCTCTGGTTGGATCTTCTGGATGCGGTAAGTCGACCACCATTGCTCTGATTGAGCGATTCTACGACGTGCTTTCAGGAGCTGTCAAGCTTGATGGAGTTGATATTAGAGACATCAACCTCAACTCGTACCGATCTTGCATTTCTCTGGTGCAGCAGGAGCCTGTTCTTTTCTCTGGAACTGTGCGAGAAAACATTCTGCTGGGATCTCCTCGAGACGACGTTACCGAGGAGGAGATGATCGAGGCTGCCAAGATGGCCAACATCCACTCATTTGTCATGTCTCTGCCTGACGGCTACGACACCTACTGTGGATCCAAGGGTTCTCTTCTGTCTGGAGGTCAGAAGCAGCGAGTGGCTATTGCTCGAGCTCTGATTCGAAATCCCAAGATTCTGCTTCTTGATGAGGCCACTTCTGCTCTGGATTCCGAGTCCGAGAAGATTGTGCAGGCTGCTCTGGACCAGGCTGCCAAGGGTCGAACCACCATTGCCGTGGCTCACCGTCTATCCACCATCCAGAATGCAGACATTATCTACGTGTTTGAGGAGGGACGAGTGCTGGAGGCTGGAACTCATCAGGAGCTGCTGGCCAACAAGTCCAAGTACTACGAGCTGGTCAAGCTGCAGGCTTTGGAGGGTTAATGCATGGAGGATATTAGAGGAGGATACAAAACGTGTTACTAATGGTTTTAATATGTATATACTAACTGACTGAATGGAGTATTATGGTTGAATTGTACTTGTAGAAAGTGTAGAGGAATGTGTAGAGCAGACACAGGTATTGTAGACAACGTAGAACAGGCAACGTACTTGTATAACAACAGCATCTGTAGAGCAGAACCACTACCGGTACTTGTGCATAGTCTCTGTTGTAGCTTTCATTTGTAGAACAATCGTATCATCTGTACTTGTATCGTAGATAGTGCCTCTTAGAACATGGGATATCGTTTGTAGACTAAAGAGGACCTTCGTAAAGGGTGTCACTTGAAGAACATATCACTTGGAGAACAGCGAAACCAATTTACAACAGAAATATTTGTTGAACAGTACAGTTGTGGTATTTGCAGTACATTGTACCTGTAGGTTTTTTTGTAGTTTTCGTATATTTCTTTTTCCACCAGTTTTCCACCTCCCCCCTTTCTCCTTTCTGGTAACCACCGTAACCCCCTTATTTACCAGAGTCCCAACTGGCTGTCGCTTATGCAGGGAAGACAGCCTTGTTAGGTGAGTAGAACTCAATCGAAACGAGTGTTTGAGACGGGTCAGGTGGTCAATTCGACCGGTCACGTGACTGAAACACTCCCCAGAACACTCATTTACCCACTTCTACGCATATCCCCACGTTTCTGACAGCTTCTCCACATGGTACTGGTTCCCACCGTTACTAATAAAGTTTCTAACCCACGAAGTTTGTTGTGGTTTTTGATCCGTGTATAGAGCCACATCTGAATTTCACCAGTTTAAACACACCCCAGATACATCTACAATGACGAAATTCTCGCTTGTTGGAAAGGCCCTCAAGGTCGACGACTACGATGAGATGAAGCGACATCTCCGAGACATCTCCGACGAGACCACAGAGGTCTACTTTGGAGGAAACACCTTTGGTATCGATGCTTGCAAGGCCATTGCTGACTCCATCAAGGACAAGCAGAACATCACCAAGGTGTCTTTTGACGACATTTTCACCGGCCGACTCAAGGACGAAATCCCCAAGTCCATGGAGCACATTTGCGAGGCCGTTCTGACCCTCAAGAACGCCACCACCGTGGACTTTTCCGATAACGCCTTTGGTATCACTACCGTTGATCCTCTGGCCGATTTCCTCGGCAAGCACGTGCCTCTCCAGCACCTGTACCTGACCAACAACGGCTTTGGTCCTGCTGCTGGAACCAAGATTGGTGAGGCTCTGGAGCGTCTGGCCGAGGCCAAGAAGGAGGCCAAGTCCGACATCAAGCTGGAGACTGTCATTTGCGGCCGAAACCGACTTGAGAACGGCTCTATGGAGTCCTGGGCCAAGTACCTGGCCACCCACGGTTCCGTCAAGAACCTGCAGCTCAAGCAGAACGGTATCCGACAGGACGGTATTGTTGCTCTGCTGGAGAAGGGTCTGTCCAAGTGCCCCAAGCTCGAGATTCTCGATCTCCAGGATAACACCTTCACCAAGAAGGGAGCCAAGGCTCTGGCCAAGGTCTACTCTCAGTGGCCTGAGCTTGTTGAGCTCGGAATCTCCGACTGTCTGCTTTCTGGCAAGGGATCTGTTGCTCTGGGAGAGGCTCTTCGAGACGGCAAGCCTCTTGAGAAGCTCGAGACTCTGCGACTCCAGTACAACGAGATCAACCTCGACGGAGCCGAGGCTCTCTACGAGGCTCTGGAGAAGAACCTGCCTGCCATCAAGCTGCTGGAGCTCAACGGAAACTGTTTCCCCGAGGACGAGGATGTGATTGAGAAGATCACCAAGCTGTTTGACTCTCGAGGACACGGAGAGCTTGACGAGCTGGACGAGATGGAGGAGCCTGACTCTGATGAGGAAGAGGAGGAGGAGAGCGACGAGGAGGAGGAAGACGATAAGGAGGAGGACAAGGAGGAAAAGAAGGAGTCCGACAAGACTGTTGACGATCTCGCCGATGAGCTGGACAAGAAGGCCAACATCGAATAAATAGCATCGTTATTGTCAATAGTATTTATCAGTTAGAAAGAGGAAACCGTAGTTTTTACATTCATTTGAAACGTGAAACAGATTATATACAGAATGTATCTTATTGGAACAGACATTAACACTCATTACATTATCTTATACAAGTTGCGCATTCATTATTCACAATCATCTCATTCTTGTAGCATATTCATTCATCATTCATTAATCATAACGTATCATCATCATTCCGTTAGTATCACAATTTCAACTTTGGTGGAGCCTTGGGAGGATCGGGCTTGCCCTCATCCATGACAGAGCCAGACTGCTTGTACGCCTTTCGGATCATCTTGTCCTTGACCACCCATCTATGCTCCAGCCACTTTTGGATCGACTTCCTATCCCGAGGCAGCTTACGGTACTGCTCTCTGGCAATGTGGACATGGATGGTATCTACTTTGGTGAGCAGAATATCCAGGTCCGCAACGTTGCAAAGTATCTTACCTTTACCATCAGTATACGTGACGGTAGCGTCGTAGATGTAGCTGAGGACCTGGCCCTTGTTCAGACCTAGAACAAAGTCTGCAAAACTGTTGTGACGAGGGTAGAGCAAGTGGATGAACTCAGGAGCAAAGCACGCTCTACAGAGCTCTCTGTTTTTCCTAATGGCGTTAGGAGTAGCCAGGGCCACTTCTGGAAAGAGAACTAGACTGTATGGGTTAATCAATCTGCCCAGTTCTTTTTCCAGATGAGCAGCCGAGTCAAACATCCAGTTCTCATCGAGTCTGTAAAAGGGCATGAGTTGGCTGAGGGTGAAGTTTGGAAAGATGCGTTTCCAGGACAAGAAGTTGAGGTGCGACTTTGCATAGTTCTGGTTGGTGATGAGAGCAAAGATTATATAATCGTATCTCGACAGATGGTTGCCTGTGTTAGCAGAAGTCTGAAAAAAAGAGTGTCAAAGGTGCTTACTGATTAGTAACATGTTCCCCTCCGGAATGATCTTGTCGCCGTGCAACTTGAGTTTGATACTGATCACTTGGCCCACAAGTAGAATCGTCCACGACCACCATCTTCGCGACAGCATGGCTCTATAATGCAAGAGATTTGGCGACTGGCTGTACTTTAAGGCGTATAGCCAGAGATCGAAACACGAGCCCATGGTGAACATGACCACCAGAATGGTGGCCAGCATGTATTTGCGCGAGTCATGTTTCATGGTGGCGTAGGTGACGTTGGGGTATCTTTTTTTGTAATGGTATCTCGCAATTTGGTATAGAGTGGCGGAAGGATGGAGAGATGGTGGTAAGTAGTGTGGTGAGATTAGGCTGTGAACAGGCAT
Source organism: Yarrowia porcina (assembly GCA_900519025.1). Lineage (NCBI taxonomy): Eukaryota > Fungi > Ascomycota > Dipodascomycetes > Dipodascales > Yarrowia > Yarrowia porcina. Next base: position 361,658 of record ULGT01000015.1, on the reverse strand, counting down.
CATACTTAGGAAGCCTAGGCCAAGAAGGAGGGCGAACATGGTGTGTAGTTAGTGGTGTGTGTGTGATCTGAGAAGGTCGGGTGAGAGACTCAAAAACAGAAACGGGACGGCTACCGTTTATATACACGTCGAATTAATATCATTGTGTATTAAATGCCGTTACACTCAGCAGGTCATATTATTGTACCTGTCGTATTCAACAGGCAGTATCGCGGCATGTGAACCTTGATTGTGATGAGATGAAATGAGAGCGGAAGTGGGTGGTGAATTGAGGGTAGAGAAGAGGTTTGAGGTGGCTATGGGTTTATAGAGACTATTGAGAGCTTTCCATCAACTCCAATATCGCTATATTCGATTTTGAACGAGCTTTCGAAGTGTACTCTCATACATCTCACTGTAAACAAAGCTATAAGAGAAAAACATTGAGATGTTCTCCTAAAGACTTGAAAAGTTGGAAATACACATATTCAAGCCCATAAAAACTATTCCGCCTTTCTTCTTTACTCACATTTCTCTCACCCATCTTGTTCCACACAAATCAAGTGTGAGGTTCATGGGCTACAGGCTCACCTGCTATATGCCCCATAGTGCCCCATTGTGGCAAACATCAGGCGGTTTAAGCGAGCATATTCTCAACAGGTAAATTTGATGAGTAGGAAGAACAGGATGGTATTGACCCATCTTCAAAAGACACGGAACAGCCTCTAACTACATCTATTTCCCGTTTCAGAGCGACTTGATCGACCAAAGCTCAATTTGAATCAACTTTGGACTCTCTTTTTTTGATTGACAGACTCAGGGATAAGACCCGATATGGCTTCATAACATGGCCCAATACAGTGTCGAGAAAACAGCCTGATAATATCCGTTTGGACATTTGGGGCCAACATGGCTTACTCCATAACAAGGAATACATGGTATCGTGAGATGAAAGGTGTAAACGGTAAAAACAAAAATTCTGACAAAAGAACAGTTTCTAGCTCAGAAACACGAGTTTGAAACACTCCAGGTACTCTCTCCTTCACAAAAATAGTTTCATTCCTCTATCACCTCTTTTCTCATTACTACCACTTGACCTCATCTCTACCATTTAAGCTTTCTGGAAACACCTTAACTCTAAAATTTCTAGTATCTTGCAGATGCAGATGATGAAAATTTCCCACACTCCGCAAAATGTCCCGACTGATTGTGAAAAACCTGCCGCCGTACCTCGACGAGGCCGGTCTCAAAAAGCACTTTTCCACCGTCAAGGACCCCAAGTCCGCCGGCTTTGCTCCCTCCGATATCACCGATGTCAAGGTAGTTAGAGCTCGAGATGGAAAGACCAGACGGTTTGGTTTTGTAGGATTCCGATCCGATGAAACTGCCGAAGCGGCCGTCAAGTATTTTGATACGTCGTTCATCAACTCGACCAAAATCTCCGTGGCTGTAGCCATGACTTTCACAGACCCCAATGTTCCTTTGTCTTCAAGAGAACGAAAGCGTCAGGCTGCCCAACGAGCTCGAGAAGATGCTGAGGACGATAGAGAGGCCAAGAAGGCTCGATATCTTGAAAAGCCCATGACCATTGACGATATTAACGGTCTTGGTAACGCTTCTGATCCTCGTTTGGCTGATTATCTGGATGCCATGCAGGTTAGATCTAATGCTAAGACGTGGGCTAACAATGATGCTGGAGCTGTAGCCAACGAGCCCCAGGTCATTCAGTCTACTGCCTCCGACGATGAATACGAAGAGTTCACTGGCAAGGGAGATGAGATGGACGAGGACGAAGAGGAGGATGACGAAGAGGAAGAGGAAGAGGAAGGTGAAAAGACTGTTCCTATGACCTTTAAGAATGATGAAGATGCTGAGGAAGACGAAGAAGACCCTGTCATCGAAGACGGTCTGGCTGCTGACCCAGGAGTTTCAGATATGGACTGGTTGCGACAACGACAAACACGAATCAAGGAGGGAGAGACTGAGGAAGAGCGGGAAAACAGGGATACCGAGTCCAAGGAGGATAAGAAGAAGGCTAAGAAGGCTGCCAAGAAGGCTGCTGCTCCTGTTGAGGAGGAGGAACCCGCCGAAGACCCTACTATCGTTAGCATCAGAAAGACTGGACGTCTGTTCCTGCGAAACCTGCTCTATACTTCCAAGGAGGAGGATTTCCGAAAACTGTTTGAGCAGTATGGAGCTCTGGAGGAGGTTCATCTCCCTATCAATACCAAGACTGGTCAGTGCAAGGGATTCGCACATGTTCAGTTTGAGGACCCCGAAAACGCTGTAGCTGCGTACGAGGCCCAGGACGGAAAGATTTTCCAGGGCCGACTTTTGCATATCCTGCCTGGCAAGCCCAAGAAGGACTACAACCGGCTGGACGAGCATGATCTCAAGAACCTGCCTCTCAAGAAGCAGCAGGAGCTCAAGCGAAAGGCCGAGGCTGCCAAGCAGCAGTTTTCGTGGAACTCGCTGTACATGAACCAGGACGCGGTTATGGAGAGTGTGGCCAAGAGCATGGGTATCAAGAAGTCTGAGCTGATTGACCCCGATTCCAGTGATGCTGCCGTCAAGCAGGCTTTGGCTGAAGCTACTGTTATTGGAGACGTCAAGTCTTACTTTGAGAAGATGGGTGTTGATTTGGCATCTTTTGATAACAAGGACCGAGACGACCGAGTCATTCTGGTCAAGAACTTCCCCTTTGGAACTACTCAGCCTGAGATTGCTGAGATGTTCGCCGAGTACGGAGATCTGTACAAGGTCATGATGCCTCCTGCTGGAACCATTGCCATTGTCATTTTCAAGCACATTCCCGATGCTCGAGCTGCATTTGCCAAGCTGGCTTTCCGACGGTTCAAGACGAGTATTCTGTACCTTGAAAAGGGACCCAAGAACCTGCTTCCTAACGAGAAGATGGAGGGTGATGAGGTTGAGCATGTTAAGCAGGATAAGATTGTTACTATTGAGGACAAATTGTCTGCCTCTGATGTTATGGATACTGGTTCTAACGATGACAGACCTGCTACTGCTTCCACTTCTGTCTTTGTCAAGAACTTGAACTTCAAGACCACTTCTCGTGTTCTTACCGACGCCTTCAAGGCTCTGGACGGTTTCCTGGTTGCTCAGGTCAAGATGAAGCCCGATTCCAAGAACAAGGGCAAGTTCCTGTCCATGGGTTTTGGTTTCGTCGAGTTCTCCTCCAAGGAGGCTGCTGAGATTGCTCAGAAGGCTATGGATGGTCATGTTCTCGATGGTCATAAGCTGCAGCTCAAGATCTCCAACCGAGGACAGGACGAAGATACTACCGAGGTCAAGAAGGCCATCGACGCCAAGATTCTCATCAAGAACTTGCCGTTCGAGGCTACCAAGAAGGACGTTCAGAAACTGTTTGGTGCCTTTGGTTCTCTCAAGACTGTTCGAGTGCCCAAGAAGTTCAACTCCGAGTCCCGAGGTTTCGCATTCGCCGAGTACGTGTCTGCCAAGGAGGCCGAGCACGCCATGTCTGCTCTCCAGGGTACTCATTTGCTTGGCCGACGTCTGGTTCTGCAGTACGCCCAGGCCGATGCTTCTAACGCCGAGGAGGAGATTGAGCGAATGCAGGCTGCTGTGTCTAAGCAGGCTGCCCAGCGGTCTTTTGCTGACATGAAGTTGGCTGGTGAGGGTAAGCGACGAGTGGATCTTGAGGGAGACGATGAAGAGGACTTTTAAAAAAACGTAACATATAGATGGTGGTGAATGAATAGATTGATTGATATAGTGGTGGTGGATAGGGACCTTGTCTGATACATTGTAGGGTGTCTAGTTAGTCCTGTTAGAGTGGTATTCTAAATCACCTAATGTTACATAATCAATGCATGGAAGAGAAGGGGTATGGAACGAATGTGGCTGTGAAACGACAAAGAAAAGCCGTTAATGTGAAACGACGAGTCCTTTCTTCCTTGTTTTCTCTTCTCAAGGTTTCCCCTTTCCTCAATCGTCTAAAATATAGTTGTACTTGTTCCATGAGGCCTGACCCCCAAGGTCCCCTTCGAAGGTGTGAGTATATATACTGTGGAGTGTCCAGAGAAGGTATCAAGTTAAAGATACCATGAAGAGGAAAGAGAAGATGAGATACCAGAAAAACATGAGATACCAAAACACTTGAATTACTAAAACACTTCCGATACATGATACATTGAGATACAAATTACAGATACATTCAAAACAAAGATGGTAAGATACCAATGAAGAATCTAAACAGGATATCACAACCGGTGCCAAAGGACGGTACCTACAGGCAACACTTCAACCTCCCTAAATCCAAATCTCCTTGGTAATGTTCATTCGCTTCTGGCACTCGAACACGGCAGGAACCGTTCCAGAGGAAAAGTAACAGTACATGTTCTTGATGTAGTTGGGATCACTTCCATCAGGAACAAAGGGACTCTCTCGGTACTCGTACTTGAGGTAGTCTTCTCGTCCAGTATCGTTGTTGATAATGTACTGGATGGCGTTATGCCAGAAAGTGGCGTTCAGAGGAGCCTCCTTGGGCCATTTCTGGTCAGGATCATAAACGTCTCGAGCAGAGTACTCGAAGATCCACTCGAGCTCTTCATCAGGAGTTCGAGGAGGGTAGGTGACTCGAGTGAAGGAACCGTTGTTAGCGACCTGAGGCTTGTCCATATCAAACTCGAACGTCTTGTTGAGCTGGGCGTAGTAGTTGATGGACTCCATGATCTCAAACGTATCACTATCAACCTCATAGTATCTCCACGAGGGGTTGTAGTTGTGCAGAGGAGTGACTGACTGCGAAATCCAGCCCACAGTGAGAGCGTTGTCAATGGAGTTATCGGTACCGTTTCCAGCATAGTACACGTTGAACTGGTCCTCGTGAGTGTGTCCAAAGAAGAGAGCAGCAATGGTATGGGGAGCAAATCGATCAACAATCTGTCGGAACACTTCGGTAGCATGAGGAAGAGCATTGGTGGTACTTCCTCCGGTAGGAACATGAGCAATGATCCAGACCTTTTGGGCGTTCTTCTCGGCTTCAATCAGCTGGTCAACCATCCACTTCATCATTCCAGAAGTATCGGGAGAAGTGGTGTTCCAGTAGTTGTAGTAGTTGGCGTTGTACCAGAAGTTGGAGTCCATGGAGATGACTCGAAGTCCTCGTTTGGTAGTGACACCAAAAGCTCCATAAGTGTGGACAGCTTCAGCCTGAGTGGCCTCATCGATCCATCCATAGTCCTTCCACAGAGAAGCAGACAGTTGAGCGTTCCAGACAAACTCTCCAAGGAAACCAGAGGCGTTCTGAGCCTGCTGAGCATAGGGGAAGGTGTCATGGTTACCAAAGGTGGAGTAGATGGGCAAATCTCCAAGGAACCGTTTCATCTGGTAGTACACATCTTCCTCAGACTTGATGACGTTAGCCAGAGACAGCCAGTCGTCCAGATCATGAGATACCATGTCTCCAGTAAAGATACCAAACTCGAACGACTTGTTGGCTCCAATGGTAGCCACAGACTTGAGAGAGTCCTCGAGCAGAACCTGGGGGATATCACACTCGTAAGAACCAAACTTCTGGGCAGGAAGAACGATATCGGTGAAGTTGGCCTTTCGAGCGTCCTTGTTGAAGACAGGCTCAACGCAGCACATGTACGAAGTACAGTTGGACTCACTACCAATCTGGTACCGCAGATCCACATGGAAATCAGACAGATGAACGACATTGAATCGATCTCCCTTGGATTTGGCAAGTCGGTCTTCCAGATCAGCAGGCTTTTCAGGCCACCATCCAGTCAAGTTAAAGACAGGAGTAGCAGGTCTAGGACAAGCCTTCTTGACCTGGTAGTGGCAGATGTACTCACCATCAGTTCCATAGGGGTCAATTAGCTGCAGAACGTTGGCAATATGGCCAGCCTTGGCTTCAACTCCAAAGTTTCGGCCCTGGTAGACATTGGTGCAAATGGCCTGCCACTTGTATTTCTTGCAGAGCTCCTGAAGGATCTCAGGAATGACTCGGTCGTCTTCAATGGCAATTGTCTTACCTAGAGCAAGAGCTCCCATACATTTTGCGCAGGAGTCGAGTCGAGTGGAGTTGTACAGGTTCTCAATCTCCTGAACGGCGTACTTGACGAGATACTCCTTTCCAGAGTACTTTGTGGGAGGACCAAGAGGCTGAATGGCAGCCACGGCAACGGTGGCCCAGGTGATGAGAGTGAGAAGGACGTTCATTGTTGCTCTTGGCCTGTTTCAACCGAGATTGCACATGCCTTTTATACCCGGTTTTTGAACAAATCTCCGCTTTGCCAAGCCGCCAAGCGATGGTGTCTCACTGTAGAGTGCATATAGTGCTTGTCTATGGTGAAACGGATATTGGACTAGTGGGGGAGGGGGGTAAGGATGGGTATGGCATTCTGTTGGTTCAATTGAGTGATGAGCGGTACTGCTTCAGGTCTACAAGTACAACCTTCACTGCTCTCTTACTGTTCAGTTTTACTCAACTTATGGAAGTTCGTTCAACCTCTCATCAGTTGGTTTTCTCGCTCCTCTCTCAGCTCCAATTCAAATCCTCCGTGGACTATCTGCAGCTCCGTTTCTTTTGTCTCTTGTCAGCGGGTGCCGTGCCTGTCTGTCGACTCTCAGCCAGTCAATGGACATCGTGAACGCTAAGTTAACCCGAAAACGTGCTCTTTGAGTTAGACTACTGGCTCTATCAAGTAGGTAATCTCACCCTGACAATGACAGCCGTGTGTGATTGCTTTTCTCGGTCAGGAACATCACACTAGTTTTTGTCGTTCATTTGACGTCTTTTGGGGACTTTTCAGGGCTCTTTTTCCCACTTTTCTTATCAGTTTCTCATCTCATACTGGTCCATCTCATAGGGGTTCATCTCAACATGCACTGGTACCTGCACTTGGCATGATTGGTGTGCAGATCAACTCAAAGTAGACTGAGAATATGGAACTACTGACGGCTTAGCTGCTGTAGTTTGGCAGCCTCTGCAGATCTCGTTTGATGGAGGAGTTGAGGGGTTTCAGCGTATTCTAAGTCTTCCAGATACTTATATTTTTCTTATATTATGCTTGTTTCCAAGGCTGAGCTTCACTCTCATTCTTAGTCTTCATTCTCATCTCCATTCTCTCGTATTCGCTGGTTTGCTCATCTGAACGACTCAAAGGGGCTTAATTATCTCAATTGATCTAAATAGAATATAATATCGACTCACACGTGATTTTGGAAGATAGCTTGTAGAAATTCCGGCTATATTGATGGTAACGAATCCGTCACTCACCCTGACTTTTTAGGCATCTATAGGACTTGAAATTATGATATTGAAACTTACATGAGTCTTAAGGGCCGTCCATTACTTGTACAATTGAAGTCTCAAGAAATCAGCGCGTAGTCATATGAATATCTCATTTTCTGTATTTGTGCATGTAGAGATACTTTACCTCCATTTCCCCTCTTCCATACTGTTCAACTCCCGGCGCTAAGGTATGATTAGACGAGGACTAAGGCGTCGACATCTCCAAAATTAAGTGTGAGGGTCCAACATGAGACTCCGAAATGAGCAGGATGAGGGTGGGGATGAGTAATCACTAAAAGAGGTGATGTTGGGAGAAGAATGATATCAATTGATTTGAATTGGCCTTTTTACCCGAATTGACTGTTTTTGACATTTTTTTCTGAAATATGACTCTTCATATTGTCTCCATATGAGTGTGGATCTGTCTGCATACTCCATGAAAGAACTCGGCCATAGGTGAACATATCAGCTGTCATGAAAAGATTAAAAGCATGAAAAATGACCGAAAAGACCCTATCCAAGCTGAAAGAGCTCGACATTGCTCTTCAATCTGACCCAGTTATCCAGGAGGTACTTGTACGGCGTATTAGTACAAGTAGTGACGTCCAAGTGTATCCTCTGATCTCAACGTATAGTCCTATATGTACAGTATGTACCAACAATACATACTCGATAACCACTCACATACTGCTACAAGTACAATCTCATCCTACTTGTATACACCCACTCAAACTAACTATCTCTTCCTCTATATCTACAATTACCTATACGTACATGATGCAAAAACCCGGTTCGCCGCCACCTTGATTAGGCGCTCTGGGGGTTGTTATTAATCTGGATCTTGTTGTCCTGGCCACCAGAGACAATACCCAGGTTTTGTTTCCAGTCCACGCCAAACACGGCATTGTTCTCCGTCAGAGTCTCCCGGTGGATCACGTGCAGAGACTTGGTGGTTCGAACATCCCATATTCGGACGGTTCCGTCATGGGATCCAGATGCCAACAGGAAGGGGTTGGACTCGGGTCCTCGTGACAGCGACGACACAAAGTTGGTGTGGCCCACCAGCTTAGCCTGGGTCGCCACCTGTGCGGTTACTCGGGGGTCGTGTAGAGTAATGTGACGGGCTGAAGAGCCGCAGGCAATGAGACCCTGGGGCAGGGTGCACAGCGAGAGAAGCGAGAATGAGGTGGATCGGGTATCGACCGAGGGATCGGGAGATCCAGCGTTGCTCTGGACAGCTTCAGCCGTGGCCAGATCCCACGTTTTGATGGTATGATCCAGAGACACGGAGTAGGCGACGGTAGGGTCTGAATGATGGAATGCGACGGCCGAAACGGCGGCAGAATGGCCACCCATGACGGCCAAGGGTCCTCGCTGTCGAGCAGCTCCCAGACCGGTGGCTCCAGAGCCGGAGTTGGCGAGCTTTCGTCGCTTTTGAGCGGAAGTGGAGGTCAGGCCGCCAGCGGCAGCGGTATGGGGCTCAATGGCAGGCATGGCATTGTAGTCGGTGGACCACAGACCGACGGATCCGTCTGCGGAGGCGGAGATGATCTTTCCGGTCTTGGCATGGACTGCCAGATCGTTGATGGGAGCAGTATGTCCATGCAGAGCAGCCACGGGGGTGACCGTAGAAGCTGCGGGGACCTCATCGAGCATCTCCTCATCACTATCTTCTTCACTATCGTAGTTGAGCTCCTTCTTACCCACCTGTCCAGGCTCCTTTCGTCGGTACTTCTTTCCGTCAGGGTTCCACAGGTACAGCAGTCGATCAGAGCCTCCAGAAACCAGCTGGTCGTTGGAGATCCATCGCACGGCCTTGGCGGCAGAGTTGTGGCCCACAAGCTGGCCAGTCACGTGTCCAGAGTGGTCCCACAGTCTCACCACTCCATCGTATGATCCGGAAGCAATGACGGGTTTCAAGTCTCCGTTCCACTGAGCATTGATATCGACAGCAGCGACCCAGTCGGGGTTGGAAAAAGAAGCCAGAAACGAAGGAGGAAGAACAGATCGAATGTACTCGATCGACAGACTCACTTCGGAAGACAGACCGTTGTCAGCAAGGAAAGACTCCAGAGACGCTCCGGGTCGTAGAAGAACAGAAGAAGAAGAGGCAGACTCCTCGTCGAGAATAGAGGCTCCTCCATCACCAGCAGTGGCCTTGACAATGAGGAAATCCAAAGGAACAGGAGTCTCAGTATCCAGCAGCTGGTTGACGATTTCAGACAGACCCAGCCGCTTGAGAGAAGTGGGGACCATGACGGGAGGCAGGGGAGCCTCGGGCTGCAGGGTCTCGTCCCGGGTCACAAAGACCACCTTGACCTGCTGCGATTCTTGGTTGGTCATCTCGGCAAAGTATAGAGATGGGGTTGAGAGTGGTGATAATATAGTATGGTGATTTGTTTTGCCAGCTGCATTATTTTTTTTCCTGTATGCCGAGTTTAAATTTTTAGCCGTGGTTGGGAGGACAGAGGTGGGACTGGGACAAGAGGTCAAGGTGGGTGCTGAGGGGAGAGGGGAAGTGTTAGACTGTTGATTGCTGTGGGGAATGAGGCAAACGAGTTGGTGTTGACAAGAACGGTGTACAACTATCGTACCTGCTCAATGTAGGTCTCCATAGACACTCATACTAGCCATGTCACTATACTCACGATACATAGATAAACATAACTTTGTTGAGATGGTTTGTAGATATTACTGAGAGGAGGGAGATGTGTAGAACTGTTTGAAGGAGTCAGAGAATGTTTTTCAAAGTGAAAAAATGAAAATTCAACAGAAATGTCGGTATTAAACTAATTCATATAGTTGTTTGCTTATTTGTTTACTTGATTCACCTCAATCACTGCCACTATACTCCCCTCTATCCTCTCATTACAGTTCCAGGGTCCAGCCTCGAGTGATGCCTGGACACTGTATAGACTAAACCTACAGTTGAGATCTGTTCAGGTACGGTGCATTAAGTAATCCCAAGTGAACTCCACCAACTACGATGTCTGGAAAATCATGAGCACCACCAACCAACACCATCAACTTCTTTTTTTTTTTTTTTGGATAAATAAATTAATTAGATTACAACTATACAAGACTCAGGCAATATCATGCAGCCTGAGCCTGGGCTTGATGCATGGGCATCTCTCGGTCGGACCATCCGTTCATCTGCCGAAGAGCAGACTCCACTAGACTGTTGGGTTCATAGGCACAGGTATCCTTGAGTTGACCTCGATGAACAGGGTACTGCTTGAACCACAGCTTGGCAACAGCTCCTCGACAGTGCACGCCTACAGTCTCAGCAACTGACTCCACAGCCGACACCTGGTCAGGGAACAGACCAAAGGCCTTGATGACCATGTATCCAATAGCCATGAGCAGCACGGGCAGCCAGAAGACAAAGAGCATGCGGTCGTTGGCCATAGATCGTCGCTGGCGTCTCCAAGCCTCCACCAGCTGTTCCTCATCCTCCACAATAGGAGCAAGAGATGAAGGAATAACAGCAGCAGCGGAAGCAGCAGCAGAAGAAGAGGCAACTGCTGTGGAAGAAGAGGCTCCAACGGGTCCAGAGGAGTTTTCAGCGGCAGAAGCAGCAGCCATTTGGACAACCTTCTTGTCATGAACAACTCCATGACCAGGGAAGATCTCCTCGTAGGCAGGAGGAGCTCCAGTACCATTGGCGTCTCTAGATCGAGACCGAGTAGACTCATCGGCAGACGAGTTCTTGAGGTATCTCCACATTCGAGAGATGGACGAATGCGATCGGCCTCGTCCTGCACCTCCAGTAGGAGCATGTGCTGAAATGGTTCGATCAGACTCGTCTCCTGAAGAGGTGATAGGATGGTCTGAAAGAGGAGATCGAGTCTGTCTGACTGAAGGAGGAGCACCAGAAGACCGTTTGTTGGGCACGGTGGTGGCTCGCTTGGGTCGGTAAATGTATGCCAGAACATCATCCCAAGAAGCCATGCTCAGGGTTCGGTCAAAGTACCGAGAGAAGGACTTGTTTTCAGTGGAAGTATCGGATCGCACGTGATCAGAGTCTGTAGAAGAGACAACTTCGGGAACAGCATTAGGAACACCAGCAGCGACTCGAGCTTCAACAGCCTGGTCTTCAGCTTCAATGTGTCGAACAAGACGTTCTTCTTCTTCAGACAAAGGAGACTCGACAGATTTGGCCTTTCCATGTTTTCTGACAGACATGAAGAGAGCGTCTGAATCGTCGTCAGAGTCGTCTTCAGAGTCGTCGTCAAAGTCTCCATCTTCTTCGTCTCGTTCATCCCACTCATCTTCAGCGTCAAACTGAGAAGTAGATGATCTGATGGAACAAGTGGAAGGAATATGAGACAGGTTGGAGATCATGCCATGGTCGTAGAAACCGTACTCTCGAGAATCTTGCATGGAAGCAATAGATGCCAGAGTAGATGAAGACGAAGACCGTCGATGTCGATGGTAATCAGGAGCATAAGACTGAACAGCCATAGGCATACCCTGTTGAGGACCGACCAGAAGATCCAAAATGTGAGGACAAGCAACGTCAAAGACAGTCTCTCCAATTCGGTTTCGCTTGTAAGGATCAGCGTTGCACCGAAGCAGCTTCTTGGCAATCTTTCGTCGACCAAAGAGGGCAGCAAAATGAAGAGGAGTGAAACCACCGTTGTCAGAGACATCCACACGAGCTCCTCGAGCAACAAGAGCCACTAGAACACGTGAGTAGCCCAGGATACTGGCAAGATGAACCATAGTCTGTCCCTCAGCGTTGGTGAGTTGCCAGTTTGCAATTCGTCCTCCAGGAATATCAGTGAGAGCAAGACATCGTAGAACAACGTCTTCATGGTCTGTAGGAGGAGAAACAGGCTGTTGAATAGCACTGTCTGCAGCAGCACCGTCCATAGACCCATCTCCATTAGGCATGTTTCCTCCAGCCATGGCTCCCTGAGCTCCAGCAACTCCTCCATTGTTTCCAACAATTCGCATGGCAATGTTTCGAGCGTCTTCCAGTCGTCCGTTCATCTTGAGACCAACAACCTGGAGAGCCAGCTCGATGAGTTGGCCGTCAGTATCGTCAAAGTAGGTGAAGATCTGAGGTTTATCAAGAACAAAGCCTTCAAAAGATACAACCACAGGTCCAACGATAGTGGAAGGAGGCAGATGGGTGACAATGGTCGAATCTGACCAGCAATGAGTACCCACAGCCTTGTTATCTCCAAAGACAGCCACCAGATTAGACTTGAAACCAGAACCAAGGAGAGTGACTTCGATACCGCCTCGAATAGAGCCCTGAGAGGGAATGATTCGTTTGATAACAGGCAAGTTCTCGTCAGTAGGATTGTTCATGTTATGAGCAGCCAAGTTGGTGGCGCTACCTGAAGCACTGGCAACAGTCATGTTAGACATTCCTCCGACCATTTCGGGAATGCTGGTGATGGAGGCTTGTCTGTCCATGCCTCTGACGTTCATCATTCCACTCCAGTCGCTGATAGAGGAACCGTCTCGTCGTCTCTTGGAACCATAGTTGGAGTAGTGAGAATGGTCCGAAGTGAATTCAGAAGAAGAGTCCTCCATAGAAGTAGGCGACAAAGGAAGCGAGTTCCTGGGTCGATAAGTCGTCGACGAAGATGCAGCAGGAGTAGGAGCCTGAGTGGGAGGCTGAGAAGAAGAAGAAGTGCCAGCAACAGCAGGGCCACTGGTGGGCATGGAAACAACGTCTCCTACCACCTTGTGGTCATCGGTAATCATCACGTTGGTACTGCTCTGTCCAACGCCAACAATCTGGCCAGCCTCGTCTCTCAGACAAAAGAGAATTCGGAACCCCTTCTTTTCCCCATGGTGTCTGCAATAACAGGCTAGACGGAGGGGTAGAACCAGCTGCTTAGCGGCAACTGTAGTTCCAGACTCGGGAATGTAGACTCGTCGTTCAATGTCCTTAAATTCCAAAACTTCAGAACAATTAAAAACAGCCAATCGTCTTTGTCTGGTTTCCACCCAAGACAACTCTTCAGACTCATCAAACAACTTCTTTCGACAAGCTCGTTTCTGTTCTCGCTTAATGCACCTAGAACAAAGGTTGACGGGCTTGGAAGGGTTCTGTTCGCCCACAATGTACACTTCTAGCGACAAACACGACTCTGGAAGATGTCCCTGTTTGAGCTGGAATTTCGGGCGCGAAATTGTATCTGTGGGGAGTCGAACTGACTGCTGTGGGGGAGGCGGATAAATTGATAATGCGCATTTAATCTGGGTCTCCACACGTGATTTTCCAGGCATGGAGTGCACGTGAATCTGGTACTGGTAGGGGGTTTCCGAATTAGTCAGCAGATTGCTCCACAGCGCAGGGTCGAACGAAGAGTAGTCCACATCCTCAGGGTACTTGTTGAGCTGTCTCGAGTACTTTCGTCCATACGGCAAGTCGCCTGCTGCCCTGGTATAAGCCTTTGTAACCGTGCTATCGACTCCTCCAGTCGGCTGAATATGCTGCTGCTGCTGCTGATGTTGTTGGGCCTTGTGGGGCTGTTGTTGATGCAAAGATTGTAGCTGGGATGTGAGCTGGTTGTGGTTCATATGATGCTGTTGTTGGTTGAGGGTCTGCTGAGGCTGCTGCTGGGGGTTCATAGGAGTGCCCATGGACGGCGTATAGTAGTCCTCCTGCTTGACACCTTGGTTCATGTTGTTTCCTCCTCCATTCATGTTCATGACCCCTAACATATCCTGGCCTCCTCCTACGCCACCAAAAACCGGGTCACTAAATGGACTTGTCTGGACGTCCATTTGAGCTCCCATGCCGCCATTGGTGGTGCCGAATCCAAACCCTTCATCCCACGTTTCCTTCTTGACAAAACCCTCGTCCCAAGTCTCCTTCTTGACATAGTCGTCTCCGTCGTTGTGGAGCATGTCTTCTATGGGGAACTCGAAGTCGTCCATGACGAGTTCTCCCGTGTAGTCAAAGTCGATTTCCTTGTCTTTAGCCATCTGTGTTAGCGGATATAGGGAATATATCAGGGGAGGTACTCACTATCAACTTTTGACGACAGTTCGGGTTGTCTGCTACAACTGGGCTCGGGCTTCCTTTATTATAGTGAAATTCCACCTCCAACCCAACACGATATTTTAAGCTTTGTGCACAACCCAACGTGCACATCATTTTTCTAACCTTGCATCTGCCAGTCCACTCTCCCAACGCGACTTGTTGAGGTCACGTGAATGTGGGGAGGTGGTAGACGGAGTAAGTAGTGTTACTGAGAGGAATACAGGTACGTATCTAGTAATGTAGCACATGTACCTGCCTTTGTATAGTATCATCTGTCTAACACCTCAACAACTCCTCAGTTATATGTCGTCCACCACTCCACCCCTTCACTACCCCACAACCTCGGCTAGCAGTCTTAACTGTCCGGGGTGGGTGTTCTAAACAGACTCTCTGCTTGAGACTCCCCCTGCCGCTATTAAAAGACTGTGAGACACTTCCCCTCGTTGGATTTGGTAAGTGGGGTGTCTAAATGGGGTTACCAGTCGAGCCAACCGTTCTCCAGCCCTCCAACCACACTTAGTCCAGTTCCTTGTATGTACAACAGTATGGGCTGTACACCTCCGTGTCTCTATGAGAATGGGGTGCATCCCCAATCTGGACTTTTTGAGGCCCTTCAAAGAATGCATTAGTCCGGTTCTAGCCTACCGTCCGGGAACGGTTGACGGACTTTACTCCGCTATTATTTTACTGGGCTTGTCAGTCTCGACAACTGACAGGTGTCGCCCCGACTATACTGGGTTTCATTTCGAGGTATTAAGATACAGCATGGACAGCATATGATGTTGGTTGGGCGTGAAAAACATAGATCTTGGATGATGTTGGAAAAAATAATAAAAGACTGATGATGGGACGGATAAATACACGTCAACACTAGCTTGGATCGACGACAAAAATACCACAGCAACACTAGCTCACTAGCTACACACTAGCTACTCACTAGCACTGGACCTCCGCCACGTGAGGCCCCCCGCTACAAAACAGAAAGCCAACGATACAGTTACAGCTCTATAAGAGGGGAGTGCTTTCATTGTTGAACCCGGACAAGAGGGTAGAGTTTGAGTCAAGAAGGTGGGTTGCTTTTCCCAACAAAATGGGCACCTGAATAAACGGGTGGATTAGATATACCACGGATTTTTTTTTGTTAAGACCACATGACTACCTCGGATACCAAGAGCCGAGGCAGTAGCAGCCCAGTTTCACGGAAAACAAGACCCTAACCCCCCTCCTCAACAAGACATTTTATTTAGACATTTTAGACCAAAAGGCTCTGCAAGATTCATTGCGATAAAGTTCATCGCCGCATCCATAATCTCATCGCTTCATTGCATTGTATGGCAGTGGGTTGACATGGAAGTGGTGTGAGAGGTGGAAGTTATGAGAGTGGAAATACCCTGCCAGGTCTCTTGATGGCACCAGGTCTCTTGATGGTACACATACAAGACTCTTGTCGGGTAGTCAGTATTGCACCTCTATAACTAGCTGCCATGTGATTTCTTTAGCTGGTCTATCCCAAGGACAGGGTGGGTTCAAGCCCCATCGGACTCCTTTTCTTAGGTTAAAATGGAATTAAGGAAAATGCGGAAAATGGGATAAATGAGGGAAATAAACGAGCCAAATACAACAAGCACTTCAATAAGTGTCTCCATAAGCGCCTCTTAATAATTCCGAAGGGCTAATGATCGTATCGAACCCCTCCTCGTTCGTAATTACAGCTATTAATAGGTGAAAGTGGGGTCATTGAGGAGTTCTATGAGTGGTGTAAGAGGACCCGTTTTGGCTCGTATCGACCCGTCTCTTCGATCAACCTTCAAGTATCGTATGTCCAAAGAATAACGGTTCTTATTTGACATTTTCTTATTTTGACATTTTTACTCTTCTCTGTCACTTTTCTCTGTCTGAAATTGCTTATTCAGATCGGTTGAGGCATTGTGATGACCCCCACGCTAGCAGGTCGCTTACGGCGCCTTTCACTCTTGTTATTCTCACTAAAAGCCATACATACCAATCCACATTCTTCCCCTCAGTTATACGGCTTTGAGCTATCGAGTCGAGTCATTTAGAGCTATCCAGTCAAGCCTTTCGAGCCAACCTCTTTAGAACTATAGCCAGGTCAACTGACAGTCAACAAGCTAACCCAGCAGCTTAGCCAAGTCAACCAGGTCAACAGACTTCATAAATGCACTTGTAGAAACACACCGAACAAATGGTCCTTCCAATAACCACACCTACACTGCCAAATCGGGTAATCCCTGCTTGTTGTTTTCTTGGCTCCATTTTTCCGTGTGGAAAATCTGTCAGTCACGTCTCTTTACACACGGCTACAATACTCCCACATTAGACCCATCGGATACGCAGCATGGGTGCAGAGGAAAGAGCCAAAACGGAGAAAAGAGCCATTCGGGAGGTGGCGGGAGCCCTGATCGCGATCGAAACGGGCCCGGCAGGCTGTCAAAAATGTTCGCAAGCCCTAACTCATGCACTTTGGCCCCTTTTCCCGCCATTTCTTGTACCTTTCGATCCTTCCCTTGAGAAACTTTAAGCGGTACATGCGAAGTCATACAGCTGTCTTGGGATACACGGCATGGAATCGAAACAGACGGTCTGTCCACTTTCTCTCTTCAAGGAACCCACCAGATGTTTGAAAATGGCCAGGGTCCAGATCCAGCGCAACCACGGCTCCGTGTGCGTCTCGTGAGCATGGAAAGGGGAGAGGTGGGAACATGAGATGAAGAAAAAAAATGTGGACTAAAAAATGTCCAACATCTTCAAAGTCCATCTGAAGTCTTCGATTCTAAACGGGGCATAAACCGATATTGGCGTCATACCACCCGTTTTCTCCACCATTTTCTCTCTTTTTCCGTGTAAACCCTTCTATCGTATCGTGGATGTAAATTTCAGACCAGCCCAAAACTTTTTACAACCTTTTCGCTTAAAGGCAATCGCAGAGACAATGGCCGTTGAGAGAGAGAGGGTCAAGTATAGAGAGAGCAGCGGTCTCAACTGAACAGTGACGGCTCCACTAACTGTATACCTCGGCAACTAGGGTTAAACGAGTACGCCATAGACACAGAGTTATTGATGGAGTAGTGAGCAAATCGTGGAGGGTCGTATTGGGTCATATTGAGAGCCGAAATGCTGGTTTTGAAGAGCTTCTACGCGATGTAATATCTCCATCTAAAGATAGTCCATTTTAAAATGACTCTCTCTTAAGCACGTATGCCGATGGAAGGGTATCTTACGTATGTGAAAAGGTTTGCTGCCACGATGAAAAACTCTGTTTGTTTGCTGTGGACAGTAAACTTCCTCGCTGCGCTCTTATACACCTTCTATACTTGTGGATAGTGCACCACTGTCCCTGTTTCACACCAGTGATCTTGACCACACTAAAAAAAAAACCCCCCACACATCTACAAATCACACACAAGTCACACACACAAACCACACACACGCACACACACACACACACACTTGTCAAAACCAAAAGATATCATGGCACGCAGGACGCTGTATGTGACCGGCTTTGCACCGGATATCAGCGCCCGGGAGCTTGCCTACGAATTTGAGGAGTGAGTATTGTTTTGCTTTTTTTCCTGCTTTCCTTTTCTCCTTGATCTTTTTCCATCCATGTTTTCCTTTTGCATCCTCTCAAGCTGTTCTTTTCTACGTGTTTTTGTCGCTCTTGTCGCTCTCCCCTATGGGCTCTGGTCCATCGCTTTTTCTTTGAACTTGGGTGTTGCCCAGTTCCGCTTTTTGAACCTCGCGTTCCGCTCTTCGAACTACTCGAACTCCACGAATTTTTCGCTTTTCCACGATCCACGAACCTCTCGATTTCGCTCCTCTTTTTTCGACGCCTTTTTCCTCGAACCATCCACACCTCCACACTTCCAACCCTACTCCACCTCCACCCCACCTAAACCCACAAGACAGACTTCACTTCATTGGGACGTCGGCGTCTAGCGACAATGACGATGTAGTGTTTCTCTTTTCCCTTTCCACACATGGCATGGTGCCTTTCTCTTCATGGACCATGGAATGGGGCATTTTTTCAACCCAAACCATGGTGCTTTTCTTCTCAAACCGGTGGTAGCTTGCTCCCCCTACCAACGGTGGGTTCCCCTTTATTTCCCAGCTCGTAACAATAGAACTAACTCAGGATTGGAAACATCTTTCGATGCGACGTGATTTCGCCCGCCAGGTCGGGACGACAGCACGGATATGCCTTTGTGGAGTTTGAAAACGCCCGTGACGCCGAGTACGCCTACAGAGACATGCACAACCTGAGAATCGCCTCGGGAGACATTTTGCATATCGAGTGGGCCAAAACGCCGCTGCGGGAAACTCGACGACGAAGACGGTCTCTGGATAGAGGCTCTGCTCAGCGACGAAGCCGAATGAGCAACGGCTCCAGCAACGGAGACCGATCCGACCGATCACGGTCGAGATCCCGAAGCCCCGAACGTCGACGGTCCCGAAGCCCAGAGCGAGGCCGTTCTCGAAGCCCTGAACGAGGCCGAACCCGACGAAACGAACGCCGAGACTTTTCCGACAGTCCCGAGCGAGATCCCAGCATGAACGACGTGTCGGACGCGGAAAACGGGCCCGAGGAGCGAGCCGAAAGCCGCTTTGACCAGACGTCGTCGCAGCATGAGTCCACGCACACGCCCAACAACGAGTCGGACGCCACCATGGTGGGCAGTGGCCACAATAGCGTGGATGGCAAGGAGAGTGCCGAGGCGGAGTCGGCTCCCCTGAAGGGCGAACAGGAGCCCCAGGTCAAGGCCGAGTAATTTATCGCACTCTGTGCACTGTATATTAGATAAGAGCGTTGTAGCGAAATAAACAGCGAGTATCGACTGAGTAGAAAAGGGAAGTGTAGGTGCCAGATAGTGAAGCGAATAAGAGTCTTCCAAGTGAACGAAAGAAGTGAGATGAGAGGTTCAAGGAGATGTTCATGGAGAACAGTTGTGAATGATGTCCTTTAAGGGCTGTTTTTCATGGTAGATGGATCAGTAGTGCAACAGACCTATTCATGGAAGGACGAGTAGGTTAAAACATGTTCAGGTGCCTCTGAGGAGTGTCTACAAGCCGTCCTGATGGGCAGGACACTATCACACTGTGTGTCATGAATAGGAGGCGTTGTCTAGTCCTGATGGGCAGGATGTTATACGAAGCTTGAGTGTCCTGACGGTCAGGGTGTACGATTATGAGTTCGGAGTGGTGCTACAAATATTGTATACCTGTGAAGACTGCCTTAGAGGGAAGGTAAGAACAAGTCGGTGAAGTCCATGAGTGATTTCTCGGAGTTGGATATGGTAGGCGAGGCTGATGGAAGGAGCCTGAGAAGTGTAGTCAGAGGAGTGTAGCCTGGGAGGGCTAGTGGTAGTCATACATGGACCTAGTGAAGAGAACGGAGTAGCGAGAAAGATAGGAGGCTCCCGGGTATGAATAGGAGACGAAGAAAACTTGAGACTTTCACGATGGGTCCTGCTTTTGTACTTTATAGGGATCAGATGCACCGGGTCGGACCGAGTGACGAAGGTGAGACGGAGTTGATCTGCAACCAATGTGAAGATGTAGAGGAGGTTGTGCATGGGTCTACAGGTTTAGTAGATGGTGGTTATGACGTTTTAGAGAGAGTATGGAGGTGAAGTCTTGTTGTGGAGTTGGGAAGGCAACAGGGTGAAGTAGGGTGTTTAGGGGCTGCCGTAAGAGGTATCTCGAAGAGGTAATGAGATGAGGGAGTTGACAAAGGGGCTTGTAGCAGTTGGTTTTGATTGTTGAAAGTCTTTTTACTGTAAAAAATATATGCATTTTGATCTCTAATGTGTCTGAATGAAGATGTGTTATTCCACTACCTCCAGAGGCTATAGGACAGACTATCGAGACGAGTAGACATTCAGGGACTACCAAGACTATAGAAAGGGGCTTAGTGACTCGGGCTATTCATATAACTGAAGTCCCCCAGTACCCTTCTCTTCTACATGTTCCTTTATTGTGCTATCTCATCTCTTGTCCATACTTCTATCTTCCCTACGGTCTTTCGTTTCTTTCACCTTCATACATCAATTGTTGGTACACTAGTAGCATCTAAATCTTCACAATGACCTTACCCATGGATTTGTTGCTCTCCAGATACTTGTGAGAAGCAATAACATCTTCAGTGGTGAAGTTGAACAGTTTATCAACAAAGGTATCGATCTTGCCTTCAGAAATAAGAGGAAGAACATGAGAAACGAAAAAGTCTCTGAGATTCTTCTGGTAAGGCAAGTCTCGTGATCTTAGAGTAGTTCCCTGAACAACCAGTCGCTTGTAGATGATCAATCCAATAGGAACATCACCCTTAACAATAGGACCACTCATAGCACCCATGAGAACAATACGTCCATCTTTAGCAGCAATCTCAAGGTTTCGTACAAAGTACGACTGGCCAACAGGATCAATAATGACATTGACTCCTTCTCCCTTGGAAGCGTCATAGTGCTGACTAACAACTTCTTTAAAGTCCTCCTTATGGTAGTTGATAGGTACAACAGTGACTCCAAATTTATCACCCAGCTTCTTGGCAAACTCGCATTTCTCATCAGATCCAACAGTAGTAAAGATCTTTGAAGCTCCAAGACTAGCAGCCAGCTGAATCACAGCAATACCAACAGAAGAAGCTCCAGCATGGAACAGGACAGAGTCTCCCTTTTGGAACTTGCCAACGGTAGTAAGAACCTGAATACCAGTAAACCAGACTTCTGGCAGACCAGCAGCAACTTCCATACTCAAATCAGAAGGTACCTTGATAAGAGTCTCTTCAGAAGCCACTACATACTCAGCATAGGCTCCTCCATAGACGAGACCAAAGACCTTGTCTCCCACGGCAAATTTGTCTGACTCAGATTTCTCAATTGTACCTGAAAACTCGACTCCCAGAGTCTTGGGAGCCTGGGGAGGAAGAGGGTAGTTTCCTAGTCGTTGAAGTAGATCCATTCTGTTGAGACCAAAGTACTCAGTCTTGACTAGCACCTGGCCCTTTTGAGGGCTTGGAGTGGGCTCTTCTCCAATGTAGAGGTTTTCAGCGGGTCCCTTATCGTCTTTGATTTGCACAGATTTCATGTTCGTCTTGTTTTCCGCTCTCAATTGACGTCAACAGCGGTCTATATAGATTCGTGGGGTGCTAAGAAACTTGCTTTATACACGCACGCCAAGTTCATTTGTAAGCGTGCATAGACTTTGGTGGGGGGACGAGAGTTAAAGGAGTGTACGATTCTGTAGAGAATCAGTATCGATAGTTGAAGAGAGAAATGGTGTGTTTACGGGGCAATCGTAAAGTCACGTGATTCGATATACCGCGTTACTAATAATTTGTAATTCCACGGGAACAATGCCAAGGACTAACTTGTTGAGTGACGTGTATTGGTGGATGTGTCAATTTGATGGAGACTGATTTTGACTGAATTTGACTGAAATTCTTGGCCTTGCTGGATATGGGTAGGTGTACGAGGTGGAAGGTGGGGGGTAGTCGGGGTGGTTTTACAGACAGTAGAAGTGGCAATTTGATCAATTATGACATTTTGCAATTGCGACATTTCAATTCGATTTTTGACGTTTATTCAGCTCTCTCTACACTTCCCTATTCGTTGGTTGTGGCTTCACCCTATGATAGCTCACCACCTAGGCGTGAATATGAGACATCAGGGTATGAATATCTACGAATATCAATTGATATATAAGAACAGTTTTACGTGTACCCCGGTAGAAATCTCATTTCTATATTAATGCCTCTTCGACTGATCATCTTTCCCCTGCACAATCTGATAATCGAATACGATACATCAAGATCTCATCTCTTGACAGATCTTCCATCACACCACAACAACAAGACTTCACAGTGTAGCGCTTAGAAGGCACCAAAAAACACACCCTTCCCTGGCACGGCTAATCCACCAAACGTGCCTGGATAGTGCATGTTGGGAGAGCGTTTTATCGTTCAGCTGCTGCTCCTAAACCCCGTGCTTTTCGGTTCCGACAGTCACGTGCCCAAATATCAAGTTCGGTGCATGTTACATGCTGTGCAGCCCGGACCTGAAACCACGTCACCACCACACCATGTCCAAAGACTCTTTTGCGGATCTGTGGACCTCGAAAACAGGCAAGGATGCCTCGGCCAAGCTGTCTTTGGCCGAGCGTCAAAAACAGGAGGCTGCCAAGAAGGCGGAGCAGGCCAAACAGTGGTCTGGTCTTGACTACTTGGGCGGAGGCATTGGAGGAGGCAGTACAGGCTCCAGTGGGTTAGTTGGAGGGCCTATTTCAAGTACAAACACGGGCTCGTCGAGTTTGAGTGCCAATAACACTTCTCGACCCACTGATATTCTTGCTGCTGGCCCTACTACGACTACTACTTCACGAGCCATGGCTGGCAACTTGACAGCTGATAACACGGGCTCTAGTAACCCGTTTATGCCTTCTTTCAAGATTATTGAAGATGAACGATTCGAGAAAAAGGTGCCTGTTCCAAAAGACCCCTTTGATCTCATGGATCTCGGCATGTCTGCTCCTATTAGCAGTGGTACTACTGGTACTAGTCAGCCAACAACATCTCAGAACAACAACAATACAGTCGAAGAGGAAGATGATCCGTTTGCTGTATTCAATCAGCCGGTAAAGAAGGCTCCTGAACCTGAACGGAAGCCCGAGAGAAAGCCTGAGACGAAACCTGAACGGAAACCTCAACCTCGGTCTAGAGCTGAGTTCCATCCTGAACCGGCTTTCGAGCCTGAAAGAGTATCTACTCCTGGAGGAGACAAGGCAGTGGCGGAGCTTGTGGATATGGGTTTTTCTGCTGATCAGGCTTCGGCTGCTTTGGCAATGACTCCTACTGGAAAAGAGGTGGCTATGGCTATTGATATCATCATGAAACAGGCCCATGCTGCTGCCAAGGGAGAAACCTATGTTCCTCCTACTGTCAAGAAGAAGGAACAGCCCCGACAGTCACGTCAACCTCGTGAAGAACCCATGGATGAATGGGAACGACAGTCTAGAATGCAGGAGTCGTCTTCAAGAAGCAGATCTGGCCGGTCGAGAAACCAGTTTGAGGGAGAAGAAGATATGTTTGCCGACGCGTCCAAGGTGGCTTCTCAGCTTGGAGCTCAGTTCATGTCCAAGGCTGGATCTCTCTGGTCTGTAGGAAAGAAGAATCTGGCCAAGGCTGTGGAGAATTATCAAGGAGGAAGCCGAGGAGCTGCTGCCGATGGTTCTCCTGCTTGGATGAAGGATGCCAAACAGTACGACGAAGACGGAGGTTTTAATGACTCGTACCAGCCCATGGGAGAGTCATTCAAGGACTCTGACGATAGTGATGATGATGAAGAGGAAGATATGCCTCCGAGACAGAGACAGCCTCCTAGAGAGACTCGATCTGCTCCCAGACAGGCACCTAGAGAACCTGCCCGACACACTCCTCCCCCTTCGAATGGCAAGTTCAAGTTCAATGACGAAGAGGAAACTATTGCTCCTCGAAGACGACGTCCTGAACCCAAAAAGGAGACTCCTCCTCCTCCCCCTCCTAAGAAGGCGGAACCTGATCTGGTTGGAGATCTGTGGGACGCTCCTGTTCCTGCTGCTGCTCCTGCTAAGAAGGCTTCTACCCCTTCTGCGTCTTCTAACGGAGGTGCTTCTCTTATTGGCTCCACTACCACCTCTTCTGCTTCAGTCAACAGACCCCATGTATCCATCTCTTCCATGGCTATGGAGATGATTTCAGATGGACGAGAAAAGGGAGCTGAAGCTGTCAAGCAGGGTTCTTACGATATTGCTCTCGAGCACTACAACCAGGCACTTGCCAACGTTCCTTCTCCTCATACTCTTCGAGCTCTGCTTCTTTCCAACAGAGCTTTCTGTCACCTCAAGGCTGGAGACGCCAAGGCTGCCATTGTTGACTCCGAAGAAGGTCTCACTATCATTGGACCCACTCTGGGAGCAGGTGAGGAGGTTGAGCCCGGTAAATCTCTGCAGGAGATTTGGTCCAAGCTGGTTATGCGAAAGGCCGAGGGTCTGGAGCACCAGGAGAAGCATCAGCAGGCTCTAGACCAATGGACTCTCCTAGTGGGTAAGGGCTTCACCACCAAGCCCGTCATGGATGGTAAACGTCGATGTCAGGCGATTGTGACCCCCAAGGCGGCCCCCAAACCTGCTGCCAAGACGACCAAGCCCGCTGCCAGACCTGCAGCCAAGCCGGCGTCGTCTGCACCCACCCCCGCAGGCAAGTACGAGAACCTAGATCGAGTGCGAGCCAGTCACGCAAAGACCGCCAAGGAGGAGGCCGAGAAGGCTGCTCTGGGCGAGACTGTGGATATCAAGCTGGAGTCGTGGCGTCATGGCAACGAGGACAACCTGCGGGCTCTCTTGGCGACTCTGGACAATGTCCTTTGGCCCGAGGTGGGTTGGAAAAAGATCACTGTGGCCGACCTGGTGGTCAACAAAAAGGTCAAGATCAACTACATGAAGGCCGTGGCCAAGACGCATCCCGACAAGATTTCTGCCGAGACTTCGACGGAGAAGAAGATGATTGCCAACGGCGTGTTCATCACCCTCAACAAGGCGTGGGACTCCTTCAAGGTCCAGAACAACATGTCGTAGAACGAGCCCTAATCAGACATGTCTCCTGCTCTTGCATTACATAGAATGAATTATATTCATGACCACTAGAAGTAAGGCTGTGCTTGTGTTTACCCTTGTACCAGGTAGTACAGGTGGGAACCGGTACACCGGTATGTATTGTATGTATCCGTACCTGGACCATCATGTAATACTACCCTGTTCTGCCACCTCAAGGTTAACGCAGGTAGAACAAAAGAAACGTCTGGTAAGAGTATTGAAGGTTGACGGGCTTCTATTGTTCCGCCGTGTTTACATTGGCTGCCTATAGAAGTGTTGATCTGGAAGAGCAGCCAGGGGTACCTAAGCAGCCAAGTGTACCAGCTAGGCACATACGGGCCCGGTACGGGTGAGACAGGTGACGTCTGTAGTCTACTCCATGTTACGGAACGCAGGAGCAAACGTTACCCCGTATCTAGACCAATGGTAGAAGTGGAGATTCCAAGGTCTAATGGCTATAGAGGTTGGCGTCTTGTTGGCATCACCCACTTTTCGTTTCGGACTGCGTCTCCCGACACTATGTCTCAGTGGTGATGAAGTGGGTACAAGTATCTCGGTTATTGGAGAGTATGAACGACTACTGTATCTACATACTCTTAGATCAAGTAATGATAGTGATCTATACTATAGGTGCTGGCTATAGACTATACCTTTTACCTCTTGCTTTCATACCAATACACACCAAACACACTGTATGTTTGTATGTTCAGTTGACTCGTTTTACTCTTCGACGCGCATACATCATTAAAGCCTCTTAAAGCCTCTTAAAGCCTTTTGATGAGACTTCTTCCTCTTTTGACCTTTTGAGCGGTTCCTGACAGCACAGCCTCTTTCGCTGGGGCTTCTCTTCACATTAAGCCTTCGCCTAACTCTATCCGCGATGAGGTCTGACGCATCAACAAGAGTCCAAAATGCACAGTGGGACTATGCAACCTGGCTTTACCTTGTCTGCCCTTGTTGTTGAGGCATTAGGCGTTAGTGGCTTTCATTTGGGGGCGAAATGAAAAAGGCTGGTGTGTGTACACGCAGCTGAGGCGCCGGTTCGGAATTTCGGTCTAAAAAACAGAGCTCAAATCCGAGCTCATCAGCACCTAGGCTTCCATGCATGGTCGCATTGACAGATAACGGTGATGAGTAAGAGTAGAACTATGACATACTGGAAGGACTGTAGAGCAACGTAGAACGATGTAGGGACCCCAGGAGAACAAGGAAATGAGTTACAACCCTCCCCCCGGCCAAACGGCTCTGCTATAACGCATATCTTATTATAAAAGAGTGCATGATGGCCCTGTATATGTGGCTCCAAACAAGCCCTAATCCGCTATCCGAGCGAAGAGCGAGAGCCTAAATGCAACGGAAAAACAGGGATGGAGGTCTCTGAGCCGTGAACCGCTTTCTCGAGAGAAGGAGAGAAGTTTGGAGTTTGGAAGGCGTGAAAAAAAAAACTTGGAAAAAAAGAAATCATGAATTCAACAATGAGCCTGTGACTCAACCTCGGCGACTCAAAGTTGAGACACTGGACGTACTAAAACCAGAAGACGGTCTTGTGTACGGTTTTTTCTTGTGTTGACCTAATTACTTACTTGTATCTCCTCTTCTCATGTCTCGTCTTAGTCTATCACATTCGAAGATCTTCAGGTATGAAGACGCATAAATTCATAGCTCCCATGTATAGATATGTGCTTGGAAGAGGCAATAAGCGTGTAGAATGAAAGACACAAAAAAGCAAACAAGGTGGGGACTAGTCCGGTTGATTAATCCTCTCTCGTGCATGCCTTACATACACCCTTGGTCTTAGCGCCACCCTCTTCGTCTCTATTTCACTGCTATCTCCTCTTGGTCAACTTTCCAACAGTCTAATAGAGTTGAATTGCTGTGTGATGGCCGGCAAGCGTTACCTGTTGTGACCTTTTAGGAGAGATGTGCCAGCTTTACTCGCAATAAAGTCTCCGACGTGGTTGCAACTCTGCTACGGATAGTATACGGATAGTATACGGAGTCAACATTTGACTGAGGAGTATTTTGAGATGTAAACAAGATAGTCCATCTAGACACTCGTTTGATCCATCTTGTTTACATGATGGTTGCTGTTTTTACAATGTAACATTCAGAGTGGAGATACACCCACATTCCACATCTGTAGTCTGTCCAATTTGCTTATTCGATGCATTGCTAGTTAGCGATAAATATTTTGTCAGTTGAGAAAATGAGCCTCTACTCCCGCAGACTCTTCATACTGACACGCAGACACAATGGTCTTGCCAAAGGTCTTTCCCACCCACATTTCCGTGGCTCCAGCAGCCACCTTTCCCAGTAGATCTCCGGTATCTCGAGACCAAATGGAGATTCCCGACTCGGAGGCGGTGATTGTAGTTTTGTCCGAGGTGCTGAGAACCTGGCCTCCGGTCTGAAGCAGCTCTTCATGAGAAATGATCTTGAGCAGTTCGGCCGTTCCACAATCCCAAATGAACATGCAACCGTTGGATCCCACACAGGCCAGCTCATTGCCCATTTCGTCGAGCTTGAAGCTCATTTGGCCCGTGAGAGTGTGTTGAAGAGACCCGTCTCGGAGATCCCAGATTTTGACAATGTTGTTCTGATCACCTGTGATCAGTCTCATGTTTTTGGAGTCCAGAGCAATGTCTTTGATGCCCTTGAGGTGGCCGGTTAGTACGTACTTTTGTTTCTCGGAGCGAGTATCCCACACTCTGACGGTCATATCCGAGGACCCAGACACTACAAACTTGTTATCTGCTCTGAGTACTGTGACTGTTTCCGAGTGTCCATTTTCCAAGGGAGTAGAAATGAATTGGCCCTTGTTGTTTTCCTTACCCAAACGAACAGATGTATCAGTGGATCCAGACACCACGCTTCCGTTATCAATCATCTTCACACAGGTGATCTCTCCCGAGTGTCCCGTGACAACCCTGGGCTTGATATCAGGTAGAGGAACGGGCAACGAGCTGGCAATCTCATCCACGTTGTTGTGGTCACATTCCGCAAAGTAAATGTTGACATTGGAGTCCTTTGAGCCTGTAACGCACACGTTTTCAATGAGATCCAGACAGGTAACCGGCTGGGTATGGCCCTGGAGATTGGTCATCAACTTGCCTGTTTTCGCGTGAAAGGCGCTCACGATATTGCTGTTTTCCAGCGCCACGCACATGTGGGCGTCGTTGAAAGCGACATCTCTTACCACAAACCGCGGCCGAAGCGGAATGAAAATGTGAGGATGAGAGGTTGGAGTGTACTTTGCCGCCTGGGCATTGAGTCTGGCGCGGTGGGGCATTTGGAGGTGTGAGTGGCAGGGCCAGATGGCTGGGGAGTAGAATCATAAAATACCAACTGCAAGCGTGAGTTTTGTGTTTTTTGCCCTCTCCATCTGACCATGAGCTGAGTTGGTCCAGGAAGATCGGGTTTGAGATTTATCACTCTTAGCCTTTAGCCGTGCAGTGCAGCGTGCAAGAGAAGAGAAAAAGTCAAGGCAAGAAGCTCTGGACAGAGCGGGAGAAACGTCAAGCCAAGAGGAGACTGAAGACACACCCGCCACAACCAAGACAAAAAGAAGGGCCCAAAAAAGAGCGCTAAAATGGGGGAAAGCTTGGGGGTCTGAAACTGTCCTGGCATCACTCAGACATCAGGCCATTTTCCAGACGCGACAGCAGGAGGAGATGAGCTCTAATCTTTTTCATCTTTTTCATCTTGGCAAAACACGTCTTCTGTCCCAGGACAAACTGGTCCACGCACAGAATTCCTCAGAAACCCGCCGTGCTTACATGTTACATGGCCCTATAACGGCCCGTTGGACCTGTTTTCGGCGGGTGGGCAGTTGGAGGTCGTACCAGGATTATATAAGCATGAGACAACTAAAGCGGGTGAGCGTATTGCTTCTTTCACGTCGTATATTTGGTTCGAGGCTCTTTGGAGTCTTTGGAGGGCTACTTGAAGGCCTATTCAAAGGATATTTCATACTCTTCTCCTCTTCATCTCACCATATTATTGGCTTTTTTTTCAGCCGTACGGTTGAGTGGAAGAGACAAGAAAACCAGCCAACAAAAGGGTGCACATGGCAAACGCACATTTTGCACGAAAACGCACGAAAAAGAATGCACCGAGTCAGCAATAATCAGATCCAGGTTGGAAATAGTGCAACGTGTTCCCTTGGTCTTTTTTATTGGTCTCCTGAGAGAATCTTTGGATGAGGTTCAATTTCCAAGTTCAATGAGGTTTGGTTCTTTAGACTCTACATTTCATAGTTCTTTCATAGTCTATCATAGTTCACATGACCAAAAGAAAAGCAGGGGATGCACTAAGGAACCGTATAAACGTATCAACAAGATATGTATGAAAAGTAATAAAACTTGCGGCACACATACCAGGGGGAGAGACCCTGGTGGTCACGTGCCTCTCACATGTCGCCACACACATGTAAAAACTCTGAACCAGAACCCTCTCTCTCTCTTTCTCCCTTCCATTTAATGATCTGCAACCAGGACACATCTCTCATGCATGAGATCGAAAACACAATGGTTGGGAGACACTGTGAAGGCAGTGTTTAGCCCCCCGTATACGGGTTCGTTACGAGGCTTGATTTGAAATCAGTCTTTGTCGGGCCTTTTATATGGCTTTCTCCACTTAACACCGGAATCTGAAAGCGGGATTAAAAAATACCCGTTCATATAGTTTTAATCTCCAAAGCTCCCTTTCATATAAATTTAATATTGTCGATTGCATTTCATATGGCTGTCTTCCTTGAACGGAGATCTGCGGTGATACGATTAGGTACACCCGATGGGAGTGTGTCTTTATCCTTGAGTGTTAACTGTCTACGATGACTAGTGTTTTGCCTTGATTGCGAAGATCTCGAGTTTATACGGCAGACACTGAGTATCTTTCTGAGCTTATGTAAGCTGCACTTTGAACTGATTCATTAACTAATGTATAACTACAGTATGGTACCGGTATTTGCTAATGTATAAGTATTTGTTCTTCGCTCACCTCCTACCCCCTCAATGCAAGATCATACTCTTTTAGGGCATGATGAATAGACGTCTTGACAGACGCCATGGCTCCTACAGCCAGTTTATGCTGCTGTTCATCCTTGACATCACCAACAGCAGCATCAATTCGTTTAATACACTTGGCCAGACTGTTGGCCATGGAACTGCACTCTGCTGAACCCTCCTGGAAGTTGTGCCAAAAGTGTCTTAGGAACTCAATAGTCGTAGTATGAACAACCAGAAGATCATTGAGCACCTTGGGGTCCATCAGTTTCTCATTGACAGTCTCCCAGGAGCCCTTTTGTTTGCTCAATGCTCCCTGAACATTAGTCCAAGCTTGTCCATAGTCCTTAGAGTAACTATCGTTGACTAGAGACGCCAGGGACACGGGATGCTCATATTGAGTATGAACATAATCCTTGCACGATTCAACATCCAAAGGAGTCATATCCACGTCTCCATCACTGTCCTTTTTGTTGCCATTGGTATCATTTTGAGTCACCAATAAAGGCACATACTCAGTGCTAGCTTCTCCTTGTAAATCAGACAAAGCAATCTCTCCGTACTCCTTTTCAGCCAAAGGAGCTTCGGATTTTTGTGCCAGACGCTCAGACAATCTATTGATGCTCTTAATGACACTCACCACGTCTCCTCCAGACAAACCTGCTCTCATCGTGAAATCCGGACGGTTTCCGTACTTTTCTGAACCTGCTTGTGAGTCGTTACCATCAACGTCAACGAATCTGTGCACTTTTTCGGGCATTCCAGCGGCCAAAGCAGCTTCTTTATCGTACTCATCATCCAGGTATCTATCCATAAGCGGATCAGTGGGATCTTTATGAGTGATTCTTTCTCCTCTAAGTTTCTTGAACAGACGAGATTGGAAGAATCTGGCCCAAAAGTCTGCTTCCTTGAGTCTGGGAACATTGTCATCATAAGCTGTTTGAACAACAGGGTACTGATCAAACATATCTTTCACCTTTTCAGGCGTCAGTTGAACATTGACAGTGTTATCAGAACCAGTAGTAGGCTTGATTGTAGACAGGACATTATAAGGACCCTTCTTCTGATTACTGGTCAATGCAAAGGCTCGCAAAAGATGCACTCGAATGCTCCAAAACTCCTCGGGTTTCAGACCTCCATGAATAACAGTAGCCGTGAATACCTTCCCCAGCTCTTTACTCTCCTTTAGAAGCGTCTGTTGAAGCTGAAAGTCCGCCAAAAGACTCTTATCGTCCATAGCCACCTTCTTTTCCTCCTTTTTCGGTGGTGGAGTGGCTGTAGCAGGTGTAGCAGATCCATCTCCAGCTGCTGAAGGCGGAGGATTAGATGCATCTCTTCTTGCTCTAGAAACAAGTCCCTGAAGAACATCTCGACATTCAATCATGGTGCCTCGATTGGAAAACGCAAATGTCGACGGATCATCGCCAGCAACGATTTTCAACATGATTTTGGCCGAGTTTTCAGGTGTAGCTTGCAAGTTGGTGACATTGGCGAGATTGACATTGATAGGAGCTCTATCTCCACTGACAGGAGTCCATTCGAGCTTTTTGGTCTCGGCACTGATACTCAGCACTCCCAGCACCTTTTTATTGGTCGCCTGGAAGGTGTGTGACATGGTTGGAGTGTGTAGTAATGGGGTTGATGGAACAGTCGAGATAGATATGGGAGTTTAGCCCATCATGCATGACAAATGTGGACTAAGTGGGTATGGAGTAATATTGGTTAGAGTTAGTTGAAGAGGTGGAATAGAAGAGGTCAATTTATCGAGATTTTTAGTCGGTCAAAGTTGCTAAAAGTTTGCAGATTTGGCAATTGCGTCCTGATATACTCAACTACAACTTTTCAGACGCTCTGGCCTGTTTTTTACCCACTTTGAAGGGACTCAGTTCATCCACCTTGAATGAAGTCTATAGGGAGCAGCCAAGTAGAACTTACCAGTAATGGTCCATCCATAGAGCCAAATTGAATATGAAAATATCATTAAAAAGCCTCGTCGAACACCATCAACCCTAAATTCTCTTTTCTAACCCTTTCCTTTTGCAAAACCCTTACCTCTCCTCTCATATCATCCTCTTATCACTTTGATGCCCTGTCCACCTCCCAAGCCACAACTCATAATGTCAATCTAGATCACACCTTTCTGGTTAGACTAGAGATAAAGAGCGTTCAGAAATCACTTTGAGAGCTGTAAATCAATAAATAATCGCTTACTAAGCAATCTCTACACCCCCAACCCTTCCACTATCATCTTGACCATATCTATACTCCTCCTCCACGTGCATCAACTCTCCTCCGCTATCCCTAACCCTATGAAAAATTGACTATCAAATAATTTTAACCACCAGTGTAGGCAAATCATCTACTGTACCTACACAGCACACACTACAATGTCCACTGTCATCGGTATCGCTTTTGGAAACACCAACTCCTCCATCGCCTACGAGAAGGACGGCAAGGTCGAGGTTATTGCCAACCCCGACGGAGACCGGTTCATCCCCTCCACCGTCTCTTATGTCGGCTCCGATGAGTACTCTGGTCTTGAGGCCAAGGCTCAGCTCATTCGAAACGCTGCCAACACCGTCACCAACTTCCGAGACTACCTCGGCAAGTCTTTTGCCAACATTGACGCCTCTGCTGCTAAGGCTTCTGCCAAGCCCACCGATGGAGGCTCTGGAGTTGCTTACAAGCTTGAGCGAGGAAACGGAGAGGAGGCTGTTGCCGTTGATGAGATTGCTGTTCGACATCTGACCAAGCTGCAGGAGGCCGCCAAGGACTACATTGGAAAGCCCATTGACGGAATTGTCATTGCTGTCCCTACTGACTTCGATGATGCTACTACCAAAGCTGTTGTCAAGGCCTGTGAGGCTGCCAAGATGCCTGTTCTCCAGGTCATTTCTGAGCCTGCTGCTGCTCTGCTGGCTTCTGATGCCGGTAACGCTGAGATTTCTTCCGGCGACCGAGTTTCTCTGGTTCTGGATCTCGGTGGAATCCGATCCGATGCTGCTGTCGTTGCTACTCGAGGAGGTGTCTACACCACTCTGGCCACCCACCATGCCTTTGGTCTCGGTGGAAACAAGCTGGACGACGCCCTTGTCAACTACTTTGCCAAGGAGTTTGAGAAGAAGCACAAGCTGAACCCTCTGGACGATAAGCGAGGCGTTGCCAAGCTGGTGTACGAGTCCGAGGCCGTCAAGAAGACTCTGTCCAACACCTCTTCTGCCACTTTTGCCATCGAGTCTCTTGCTGGCGGCATTGACTACCACGGAACCGTCAACCGACTGCGATTCGAGCTGGTTGCCAAGGCCATCTTTGCCGAGTTCAACACCTTTGCCCTTGAGGCCGTCAAGAAGGCTGGTCTTGATCCTCTTGATGTCGATGAGGTTCTCCTTGTTGGAGGAACCGCCAACGTGCCCAAGATTGCCAAGCTGCTGTCTTCTTCTTTCGAGAACGCCACTGTCGTTGCTCCTGCCGTTGAGTCCAAGGCCGTTGAGCCTGCTGAGCTTGTTGCTCGAGGTGCCGCTATCCAGGCTGCCCTTGTTGCCGACTTTGACGAGTCTGAGATTGCCGAGTCTACCCAGGCCGTTGTCACCGTCGCTCCCCATACCACTGCTCCCATTGGTGTCAAGCTTGCTGACGGATCTCTCAAGGTCATCATCCCCCAGGACACTCCTCTGCCCGTCAAGAAGTCCGTTGTTCTGCCTGCCAAGGGCTCTTTCTTCGCCCAGATCTACGAGGGTAAGCACTCTATTGACGAGAAGGAGGTGACCCCCACCAACGACGACGACGACTCTGACTTTGATGACGAGCCCTACACTGAGCGAACCAAGAAGGTTGAGGGAACTCATCTGCTCGGAGAGCTTGGTCTGGACGGTCTGGCCGGAGACAAGGTCGAGGTCATTGTCAACATCACCCGGGAGCTCAAGCTCGAGATTTCTGCCCGGGAAATTGGAGGAGCCGGTGTTGTCCGAGGTGTCGCTGGCATCGCCAAGTTGGAGTAAGCATAGATAAAATAGAGATTGTTATTGATGGATGGACTATGGAAGATAAGGAATGGCTGACGACGTACGATGGAAGAGAAAAGGTGTGTGGTATTTGTAGTACCAGTACTTGTACTGTAGCTATCCCAAGTATGTTCACTGGATCACTGTGTAATAAAAGTAGATAGTAACCACTCTTTTCTGAATCATACTGAGTGTGAAGACGTTGAAAAGCTCAAGTCTATAGGAGCGATACCTCTGTAGCTGAAGTCGCTCCAGGTTGTATACGTCTTTCAACAATATGACCTTCTTCACCTCTTTGGTGGTATCATTGGTGAGGCTGAAATAATGCATCTCAGACGTTTGTATCGTTATCTAGACGACATTGGAGTTGTCTCTTTCTTGGATGGTTATGCTGTCTACTCTATTCAAGTCAAAAAGACAGTCTGCCCTCACTCAGTTCTTATTCTTGAGCCAGATATGTCTTTAGGATAGTCTCTTGAGACTCTTCAATTGAAGGAAGAAGTCACTTGATAGTGTCTTGAGATGAGTTGAATGATCTCGTAAGAAGGAGATTTAATTATAATTTAATGGCTATTCAATTGAACAAGTTACTCGTCCGCTAATTGGGTCATACATCTTCTCAAGATAACGAATGTAACAGTGGAGTCCCTCCTACCCTTAACTTCGCTTTCCTGATATTGGGCCTTGAGATATCCTTAGAGGACTTTCTTGAGAGCTCCTTACAAGAATGGAGGACCATAAATAAAACAATAAATTGAATCTCTAGTCTTTAGCATCTCAATAGGGAATGCAATACAAGTTTTTGGTATCTCTTTTTCAAGTGGAGTGTCTTCTCGAAGTGTCCATCAAATGGGAGATGTTCCTCCGCTAGCCCTAACATTGCAACACACACCACAACTCACCTCAAAACTCCAAAGTAACCAATTCTAACCATCAAATAAGGCAGAAATCCACTCTCAGCACTTTTCTCTTCAATTTCCCCACCCCACATATCTTATCTCCACATGAACACCGTCTATCCTTCCTCCCCACCTTCTCTGCTTACATAATGAACTGTAAATGTACGTTGATGGAACACCAAGAGGGTGTAATTATCTGGATGTGTGGACGATGTTTGGAAAATGTGAAAAGTGCAATATATTATTTCTGACCGCAAAAAAAGATCCCCGCGTTCGTCACTGTAAATAGTCGTCCCCAACACCCCCAAAACTACCCACTTGTTCATCTACAAGTACGTTCCCATTCACTCCATTAAACTTCACCTTAGCTAAGATTTCTAGACGCTACATGACACAGCATCAGACCGGACGACAGTGATTCCACCTATACAACAGCACTTGTTCACCGACACACCCACAGACACTACGTTGAAACCACACTACACGACACTGACGACGCAATCCACCATCCGGCAATGCGAGCAAACTTCATACAGCCCCAGCAGGTCCACCAGGGCTTTGTCAACGGCAACGCAGGCCCCGACCCAAGGATGGGCATGATGGGACAGGCAGGAGGCGCCCAGGCTGTCAACGGCATGATGCGGTCGACCGCGACGCAGAACCAGCCCGGCCAGCAGACACAAAACAGCACTCCTGTTCGATCTGCACAACAGCCCGGTCAGCAGCAACAGCAACAGCAACAGCAGCCCAACTCGGGCCAGCGTCCTGGATCTGCTCTGGGATTGAACTCCACGCCTGGCCAGCAGTCGGGCGGACAGCAGCAGGGGTTTCCTGGCATGGTTAACCCGCTTCCTATGGGTATGAGAAACCCCATGATGATGGGTCAACAGGGAGGAGTCTCTGGAGGACGACGAGGACCTGGAGGAGCAGGAGGCCCGCCAATGATGGGAGCCGCACAGATGCAGCATCTTTCACAGCAGCAACAGCAGCAGCAGCATCCGGCTCCTGTTCGAGAAGTGTGGGGCTTCAATCTGGAGGAGGAAATGGCCCGGGTCAGAGAAGTATCTGAACGAGCACGATACGTGTCTCTGGAATGCAAGTTCCCGGGCATTGTGGCTCGTCCCATTGGCCAGTTCCGGTCCACAAACGAGTACCATTACCAGACTCTTCGAGCCAACGTGGATCTGCTCAAGGTCATCCAGGTGGGTCTATCTTTCTCAGATGACTCTGTAGCTCCCCCAGTCACCTGGCAGTTCAACTTCCGGTTCGACGAGACCCAGGACATGTGTTCCGAAGACATTAAGGATCTGCTGAAACAGAGCGGAGTGGACTTTGTGCGGCACCAGCAGCATGGAATCGACGCCTTCAACTTTGGCGAGCTGCTCATTTCGTCCGGCTTGGTGCTGGACGACGGCATTGAGTGGATCACCTTCCACGCCGGCTACGATTTGGGCTACGTGCTGGGCATCATGCTCAACAAGGAGCTTCCTGCTGAGGAACAGCAGTTTCTGGCTCAGGTACGCCGGTACTTCCCCCGAGTGTGGGATCTCAAGAACGCGGTCAAAAGCAGCGGCCTGACCATCAGATCCAACTCGTTGTCGTCTCTGGCCGAAGACCTGCGTGTCCGAGACCAGGAGGTGACCAACAACCAGGCTGGAGCAGACGCCAAGCTAGCTGCCGAGTGTTTCTTTGAAATGCGACGGTACCTGGGCGACCAGATGGCTCTGGAGATGGCCAACAAGCTGTGCGGACTCAGCGAGCTTCATCCCGAGCAGCTGCTGTTGCTGGAAGCCGACGAGGAGGCTCCTGGAGAAGATCTCACCGAGGTGCCTGTGCCCACAGTTCAGAAGCCCAAGGAGAAACAGGACGGAGTCAACGTGTTCCAGTTCTCCAAAATGGGAGGGGGCAAGTAATATAAGAGGAGGACAGCTGCGATAGACATGGTGTTTGCATGTATACAGCTCAGCGCTTTGTACAATAATGAATGATGAGCCACGAGAATGAGTGACTAAATGAGTGACTAAATGAGTGACTAAAATGAATGTGAGAAGGAGATATGAGGGGCAATGGTTATGAGGAGTAACAGTTATGAGGAGTAGTTATGAAGAGTACTTGTTGGAGTAAGTAGTTAAGCATTTAGAGACGTTATTTCGAGTAAAGCAGCTCACCGTTGCCAAGCAAGAGACCTCGTGCCCACCTGCGTTGGTCGTGTGAATGGGAGGAGGTGGGGGTGGTATATGAAGTGGATTTCGATAAAATGAGGTAGAAAAATCACGTGACAGGGGTTACCAGTAGACAGTGTCTTTTTCGACCCTGGCCCTGACCCAGATAAGCAGTTATTACTCGTCCATTTATGTCTGATCTCTGGACTATCACTCAACCTTGAATGTGGGCGTAGACATTATTGAAGTCACTTTTTACAGTCTGGGCTTCTGGAAGGTTTCATAGATGTTATAGAGGGGAATAATGGAGGTTAGAAGTGTGTGTTGGACTCGTTGAAGAGGGTTAGGTGAGTCGTCAGATGAGTGCTTTTCTGTCACGTGACTAAGTACCCATCGTTATGACCTGTCTTGACCTTCCCCCCTTCACTCATCGCATCTCCCTCTCAAACTAAATTTCCGTGCCTGAGGTCCGCGTGCTTAGCCGTGTTTTGCAAAAGTGCCGACAAGCTGCAACGTGGTTGATAAAAATAGGTTTTAAGAGAGACGGTCAATGACAGACAGACTGTATATTTGAGGCAGGAAAGGCCTCCTTATATATTTTAGTTGACAGCAAAGATGTTGGTTCACATCAACAGCAAGTACCGGTTTCGAACTACTTGTAGACATTTTCTACCAACACGTCAGACTCCA
The DNA here is from genome assembly GCA_900519025.1 of Yarrowia porcina. NCBI lineage: Eukaryota > Fungi > Ascomycota > Dipodascomycetes > Dipodascales > Yarrowia > Yarrowia porcina. The sequence continues at coordinate 323,986 of ULGT01000015.1, read as the reverse complement.
CGTCGACATTGAACGCCAAAAAGTGTAACTCATGATGGTGGGTTAGTAGTCCAAGTTATGTGTTATAATAGGGGGGGGAAAAGATCCAAAAGATGGGTAAGTCAAATCACGTGACAAACACCAGCTTTTCCTCAGTTTTTTACCTCCCTATACCCACTACTTTACCCACCACCACCTCTCCATAGAGTAACGCCCATAAAATAAGCTTTGTCCACGTCGAGAGTGAATTTCAGAGACAAGAAGAGGTTCACACATCACCTGCACTTGACGTGATACGTTTCTCAACTACCCCCCACACACATCTCACTCCCCCAGGATGCGTTCGGCTCGACGGTATCTGCTCGTGCTTCTGCCGGTGGTCGCTCTGCTCTATGTGCTGAGCACCTATTTCCGTGGCACTCCCGTCGAAAAGCCCGTGGCCAGAAACATGGCGGGAAATCACATTGTCAAATACAACATGAACAAGCTACAGGCGTCGTCGCAGGCTGCTGGACACGGCGAGAAGGTTCTGATTCTCACTCCTCTGGCTCGTTTCTACGATGAGTACTGGGAGAATCTCGTGGCCTTGACCTACCCTCATGACCTCATTGAGCTGGGATTCATTGTTCCTCGAAGCAAGGAGGGCCAGCAAGCTCTGGAAAAGCTCGACCGAGCAGTGGCAAAGACCCAGAAGGGCAAGGACAAGTTTTCCAAGGTGACCATTCTGCGTCAGGAGGCGGAGGACGCCCTGGCTTCTCATTCGGAGAAGGACCGACACGCGTTGTCGGTGCAAAAGGCCCGTCGAAGCGCCATGTCGCTGGCCCGAAACTCGCTCTTTCTGTCGACTATCGGCCCCGACACTGCATGGATCCTCTGGCTGGATTCTGACGTGGTTGAGACCCCCCATACCCTCATCCAGGACATGACCAAACATGACAAGGACGTGCTGGTGGCAAACTGCTTCCAGCGATACACCAACGACAAGGGCAAGCCCGATATTCGACCCTACGACTACAACTCGTGGGTGGAGTCGCAGCAGGGCGTCCAGATGGCCGAGTCCATGTCTCCCGATGACATTATTGTCGAGGGCTACGGAGAAATGGCCACCTACCGGCTGCTCATGGCCAAGATTTACAACGCCGATGGAGACATTCATGAGGAGATTGCTCTGGACGGCGTGGGAGGAACCGCTCTGCTGGTCAAGTCCGAGGTTCATCGAGACGGAGCCATGTTCCCTCCCTTCCCCTTCTACAATCTCATTGAGACGGAGGGTTTTGCCAAAATGGCCAAGCGGCTGGGCTACAAGCCCTTTGGTCTGCCCAACTATCTCGTCTACCACTACAATGAGTAGAAGAGATTGTATAACTATAGAAAGGAGATGTAGAGTAATCTGAACGGTATGAGGTAGGGTGTGTGTCAGTAGAAGACGAGAGAGAACTTAGACATTAGTGTGGGGTAGAGTGAAGGTATTGTTGATAGTAGGCTAACGTATTGTCTGAGACATGGTAATCAAATGAAAGCTACTGGTAGGTGGTGTATACCTGTTGTAATTTCCTCAGATGCCCATGAATCGAGAGCCTAAGATGTGTCAAGTAGAAAGTAAGTAAAATACATGAATTGGTAAGTAAATGAAATTGCCTCGATATGGTAAATAACTGAGCCAAAATACATATTAACAGGTTAGAAAAGTGTTAATTCCGTCTGATTACAATTATTCAACGATTTCCGATCACTTTCGTACCCTTTTACCACCACTATCCTTCTCCTTAGCTCCCAATCTGTATCATGCTTCTTCCACTCCTTACTTGTTCCAGGACCACCTCTACAAAGCACGTAAAGCACGTGTCTTTCTCGTACTTTTCTGAAATGAAACCTGATCGAATTATTACTAACCGCATTCTGATCATAACCTGTAGTAGTTCTTCACCACTACCCTCGTATCTATCGTATCATACTGCTGCACTGCTTCTGTCTGATAATATTATGTCATTCAATCATCATCTTCACCTTCAATCAACGGTGTATGCAGGGGGTGGATTGTGCTGTATCGCTGAGTATCTCGTCAATTATTAACCCTGGCTAGCAAAAGAAACGTTGACAGGGATGAGCTTCGCAAATGGACTCTTTATCACACATATACCTGAAACTAGATCCATGACTGGTTGAACTTTGCCCTCTGATAGTGTTAGATTAACAATAGGTTCCTTGTATGACAATCTGGGGGAACAACAAGCGTCATTGAAACTGTAGGAGCAACAGAAATAGCACTTGTAAACGGGTGGAAAAAAAAATCATGACATGAGCTACTGTCTTTCTGCGATACGTTTGCTGATACAACCCTCTTCCACGTAAGCAACCCTTTCCTTCATCCCCAACCCTTTGATCGACAGCTCCACCCAACTTAGGCTTCCCAATCCGCCCTATTGTTTCCCAAAGAGGATTCACCACTCCTGCCCTGAATGGCGAAATGGGGCAGTTGCCTTGTGAGGGGCCCCTGTAGCTGCGAAATGGGGCATTTTTAGCAGACTTGATGCTTGGCTCCCGCGCGCTACCAAACGGGCCAAATGGGGCAAATGGGGCATTGCGACATCCGCCTCCTTGTACACCAGTCTTCCGCCATCTGCCCGGCGTCCTTGAAGCAGCCCCTTGGCTTATTCTGGTAATTAGCTGCTGGAACCGTGCAGAGCTAACATTAGCAGACAAGCAGACAAGAGTGGATAGAGATACAATGTAGAAACGAAATAGCAACGTACCAACGTGACTGAGTTTGGAGAACGAGACTTGTTAGGGCTGTCTATGGTACACTGGTACGACTAGCTACCAGCACCAACGTCGTACAGGATTACTTCTACTGGCGCGTACCCCTTCTAAATACACACTTACCCAACACTCACTAAATACTTACACCCCCGTATCTTACTCACAATGGCTAAATCGCTCTGAGCCCCATAGTCAAGTCTTGTAAACGGTCCAAAAACAGCATTTTATACACGGGTCAACTGCGGCCCGCTTTAGAATTGGCTCCAAGCCGCTCTCCCACTTGCCCTTGGCCCCATATGTCCAAAAACACCCTCTGACGCTCCCACACATCACATCCACGTCACATGCCGTGCGTACATTTGTGCACACCTAAATTATACCCCAGCATATTTCACACTCCCCACACTATACTCACGCCATGGTGGACGAAGAAGATGACTCCCGGCTCAGCTCGAGCAAGGGAGACAAGAACAAGAGTGAGTATCCGTTTTGCCGCGCACGGCAGCTCGAGACAGGCGCAAGCTCGAGCCTCATACCCCACACACAAGACACAAGAGTCACACTATGAGCATAAGGGGAGCACACGACAGACAGGAGGTAGGGGGTGGAGAGAAGGAAAAGAGCGGAAAAGAATTGGAGAGATTGTATATTGGAGAGCCCACAGATGTGAACGACTACGACTGAGTGCTACACGATTATTACCCAACCCAAGTAATGTAATGAGCTACAGAAGGGCTGCTCCGACTCGGCCGAAACAGCCCGGAATACTCGGTATCACGACCATTCAATCGCAACGACGAAATCGACAGGAATATAAGGCTATAAAGGACCCCCCAAGCGACTACAACCACCCCCAAGACCTCCTGATACCGCCCCTAAGACCTCGATCTGGCTTACCCTTGGTTTACTAGCTCTCAACGCAACACCACTAACCCAGACCTATCCCATGTGCCGTGCAAGTTCTTCCGACAGGGAGCCTGCCAGGCCGGCGACTCGTGCGTCTTCTCGCACTCTGTAGAAACCTCGCTCCAGCAGGCACCGTGCAAGTACTTCCAAAAGGGCACGTGCAAGTTTGGAGTCAAGTGCGCCCTGGCCCACATCCTTCCCGATGGCCGAATCCTCAACCCGCGGTCGCAAAACTACCGGGACGGCTCGCGACGAAGACGCTCCTCCATGCACCAAAACACCCAGAACAACGCTGCTCCTGGTGGCCCCTCTTCAGGCCCAGTCAACGTGCCTCCCCAGGTGCCCTCGCCACTGCCTGAAGATAACCCCAGCAGATCTCTGTATTCTGTCTACGTGAACGAAGAGCAGCCTGTTGGCTCGCCGGGTAACCACCTGCTGGTTGGTACGCCGACCACCAAGACGGAGCGAACCACCTCCATCTGGTCGGAACACCACGTTTCTTCGCGCCTCAACTCCTTCAATGAGTCCAAACCCTCTCTTGGCCCCATTGGAAAGAGCGGCCCCGGCAACGACTGTGCTATTGATGATGATGATGAGGCCGATACGGCGGCCGTGGAGGACGACGATGCAGACGAGTACATCGAAGAGGACTTTTTCCCTTCGTCACTGTCGGATCTGCTGACGCCGCAGGAGCGAAAGCGACGAGGTTCTCGGCCGTCGTCTTCCAACCTGCCTCGTCCCATTGGTCTGACCATGGCTGCCAACGCGCAGCAGGCTCGAACTAACTCGGTTTCTCACGGCAGTCACACCAACGGCAACGCCATCCCCCTGGCAACCTCTCTGGGCACGTCTCTGGGCTCCAACATCTGGTCTCCTCCGAATGAGGGCTCGCCCCGGTTCGGCTCCTTCTTCCAGCAGTATTACGGCAGGGAGAATGGGGCAAAGCCACCCGTGGCCATGTCTCCTGGAGGCTCCTCTCTCAAGAACATGTCGAATCTGGCGGCATATCTGCCAAGCCAGAACTCGTCGCATATTGACGTGCCCGGACATGTTCCTGAGGAGGATGAGCCCATTGATAACGACAAGCAGGCGAAGAAGGACTTTTACGATGATGATACTCAATTCTTCATGGATCAGTAAGCCTGGCTGTGGTCCCCGTTATCCGTGCGGTTTCTCCCGCCTCTCAAAACATACACAGAAAAGAAACGAAGAAAAGACGGCCCCGTGTGTTCCATAACCCAACCGCAGGTTGACCGTCCCCAAAAAGCGTCAGCTACCAAAAGATGTAAATCACTATACAACCAAAAAATGAATGTTATGACAGATTTAAAAGTGTAGGAAGCAAGAGAGCTTGGTTCTAAAGGGTGTAGGCTGCTTTGTGAGCTTGGATTTGGACTGCAAGCCTGGATCGGATTGCATTGAAACCAGTGCCTGACTAAATGGCGTTAGCTGAGACCTGTCTCAATTTAGCTACGCGCCAAAGTCGTCAGGTTAAGAGTATTCCTATTGGAGAAGATGAGATATTGTCATAAACAGCTGAATACCAGATGGGCTACATTATTTCAGTTTGTGTTTTTGGTATAAATTATCTATAAATAAGGACTCATAGGTCGAATCAGACTCAAAGTCGAATCAGATCTTGGGTTAGTTTTGGTCAAAAGAATGAATGTTTTCAAACTGAGATTTCAGAGTAAAAATTATATTCATCGGGTCCCGGAGGACGCTAACATTAGAGATGCCAGAAAAAAATGCAATTGGATCATCATTGTAAGCGTGTAGGGAGTGGTACTCACTGTTTGGTGTTGTGTGTGAAGAGAAGAAGAGCCTAAGCAAGTTTTTTATATGCTAAGCGTAGTGCTGAGCACGGGTGCAGTAGAGGGTAGGGTAACTGGGGTTAATGGGAGAAAGTGAACTTTATATTTAGACAAGAGAAGAGTGAATATATCGGGTTAGTTGGACTTTTGGTTGGCATGATAGTGGAAGAGTGGTAAATGTTGTTGATGGATTGTTGGAGGATCTTGAGAATAAGAAATGACATCGTAGTGACAGAATCAATCTGAAGAGGACTGAGAACTTCACAGATATCAAGTTACGTGTATGTTCAACAATCATATCTTCTATACTTTAACTTGTATTGTAACATATTTCATGTTACTCATTCACTTCTACTTCTATTGATTCATAGTCTTCTCATGGTCACTACAGGCTCTCGATAAAATTACAAATTCATTAAATGTACACGGTAATCAAATGTCAATCCTAGACTACACAATAAATTACTGGGTTTGCACTTATTTAAGAACAGCACCGTCGACAATCTCCTTGGACTCGCCAGAGGCAGTGACGACAGGCTTATCCCAAGCCCACATGTTGTCGACAAACTCCTTGTCCTCGGGGTTAGAGGGGTCGAGCTTGACGAAGTCGTAAGACTCCCAATCGGGGGCAACATCGAAGGCGGCAACGTGGTCCTGGCCTCGGATCATGAAGGCACCGATGATACCGTTGTCGTTGTTGGTTCCGTAGACAACGGAGGTTCCGAACATGTACTTGGTGGAGGCAGACAGTCGGTTGACAAAGCCACCAATGAGGTTGGTGGACATGAAGGTGAGGGTCAGCTCATCGTCGTACTTGTACTTGACCTTCCAGAGGGAGTAGTCCTCGGGGTCAAAGTGCTCCCAGAACCAGGGGATGGCCTTCTCTCGGGTGTCCTCGTTGGAGTAGACTCGCTTCCAGTTGTCAATGGGCTCCTTGGCGGGGCCGAGGGCGGCAAGAGGGTGAGCGGCCTTCTTGGGGGCAGCCTCCTCAGCAGGGGCAGCCTCCTTCTTGGGGGCGGCCTCCTTCTTAGCCTCCTTCTTGGGCTCCTCCTTCTTGGGGGGAACGTACTTGACTCGCTCCTCGCAGATGGGGAGGTCGATGCCAGAGTAGATGGGGTTGGCAGCGACAGTGGTGTACCATCGGGTGGTAGCGGGGTAGGCAGCTCGCCACTTGGGGTCGAAGAGGTTGGAGAAGCCAAGAGACATGAGACCAGCGGCAGCAATGTCGGCGTAGGTCACGGACTCGCCAACAAGGTAGGTGTTCTTGGTGAGGTGGGCCTCGAAGGTGGTCTTGATGACCTGGTCGAGCTTATCAGACTCAGCATCGACGTTCTTCTTGTTGTAAGGAGTGTAGCCCTTGAGGGGACCAAAGACGTTCCAGGTGGCACCGGCAACATCGGAGTTGGTGAAAGAGACCCACTGGAGGATCTCGGCCTTCTCGTCCTCAGTCTTGCCAACCAGGGGGTGGTTGGGGATCTGGGCAAGGACTAATGGTTAGTAAGGGTTTGTAGGCGTTCAATTCCACTTGCAACAAGGATTGAATGTCAGGTACCACATTTCTCAACAAGGAAGTTATTTCAGACAGGGATAACTGTTTAAAAAAAATGTTTCATCATTATGCAAAGGAAGGGGTTGGGGAAATTGGGAATACTCACGCCAGTAGGAGACGGCAATGAACTCGTGGATGGGAGTGCCGTCAGCGGTCAGAAGGGCAGGGACCTTCTTGAGGGGGAAGAGCTTCTCAAACTCAGCGTCCTTGGGGACAACCTCAACATCAAGCTTGAAGTGCTTGATGAGGGCCTTGATGGGAACGTATCGGGGGGTCTGTCGTTAGTTAAACGTCAAGAGAAGGCACCAGAAAAATCACCGAGGGTGATCTTTCCAATTCACTGTTGATCTGAGCTCTGCGGGAGGCATTGGCTCAATCAAGGAGACAATTGACTCACCTGGAGGTCGTAGATCTTGGCGATAGACATTGTTGTGTTTGGACTGTGATCAGTGAAGAAAAGAAGAGAAAAAAAATGTGCAAGAAATTTTGCTTTCATGCCTTGGCTGATGCAGCAGGGTAACTCTTGGAGCCAGACCTATGTCCTGCGGTTAAACTCAATGCACGTGGGGAGTGCATGGACGGCTTACCAATCCATAGGTAATGGAGTGTTGCTGGTGGTTTGGAGAGTCTGGCGGTATCGTTTTTTACATCTCTGGCATCGCATTAGCTCGTTTTACCGTGTGGCTTGAGTCTTATCACGCTCGGTTCTAGATTTAATCTTTCTCTCTTGGGGAGATTCAGGCAGGGTGACTGGTTCATACTTTGGTGTGCTGTAACTCACTGTCCGTTAGCGTAGAATTGTAGACAGGGTGTGGGAGTGAGGTACGGTAGCAATGAGGCAATTTCGTGCTCTGTTCAATGGTAGTCCTTCTGGCGAATTGATTTATTTATTTTCCAATTGACCTTTTCTCTGCTCTATTGTATGGTTCTTATATCTTCCCTGTTCAACTGGCCAAGTCAGTCGGATCTAATTTGCAGTGCAGATTTTCAGTTCAAAGTTGGTCAAATTATCCGTCCTCATGTCACATACAATACATTTGATCCGACCCGTTAACCCTGACGCAGCATGTATACAAGAGTTACCCGGTCGCCAGGTCGCCAGGTCGCCATAGTATACGGGCATTCTTACACTTTGGTCTTACACGCTTCAAGTGTATACAGTATCTCCCGTTTACAGTGAGCAAGATCTTTTGACAGTATCGTAGAACCAAGTCCATAAACTGTCATAATATTATCTGGCTAGAACTCATTAACAGTCTGTGGGGACGCTACCGAGATGAATAATTAGTAAATGTGACAGATTATGACCTAGACAGATCGCACACCCTCTCCAAGCCTTCTCCGAGCTTGGTCGTCCCACATGTCTCGATGACTGGATCGATGGACCGTCGTATTTGCTGAGAGAGACCATAGTCACGGGAGACTGGATTTGGACCATGTCATGAGGCTTATTTCCACATGGGGACTGGATCGAGCTAGTTGAGGGTAAGCAGGTGTCGTTTTCGAATCATCTGCTTTGCCTCTTCTCTCTCCGTTCACAATCTCTCTCTATCTCATCACCTCAACTATCATATCTTCTTCGCCTCCTTGCCCTCCAATCATCCCCCCAACAAAGTGCCTACCTGCTGTAACTAACGCTTCCTGTCCACCTGATAATGTTACAATATTAAGTTGCATGCAAAGCCAAATCAGAGGACGAAAACCAAGCCGGGTTACAGTCTGTAGTCAGAACGGGGTTTCCAGTCCACTCCACACTCGAGACAAACACAGGTTGTGCGCCATTTTCCAGCCATGACAGCCACCTAACCACATTGGTCATGTCACGGTCGACAACTTTTTCACACACGGCTTGCCCTCGACCTGAAACACCAGGGCTCTGTTTTTTTTACACCCTCAGACAGCCGCATGCTATGGCTAGTTGAGGGAGCCAAATGTCTTTTTGAGCGGGTTGGTTCGTTATGAAAGTGAGTATTTTGCGCTGGGATGGGTCTGTGGGTCCCTTGCGAGTCCTCAGGAGATCTTTACGGCTCTTCTTCGGCCTTGTGGAGTGCTTGGTAGGGCTGAAATTAACCCAACTAAGAGCTTGAGCACCTCAGGGTCTTGCAAGGGAGAAAAAAGTGGAGAAAAGAAGTAGGAAAAAAGACGAACAGATGAGAGCGGCCGGTACAAGCATTTGTATCAGAATCCAAGAGCTTTTCGGCTATTCTTTTTTCTCCATTTTCCTAACCTCTCTTAGTGTCTACAGGTCCCGACTGACTGGCTCGCTCTTGTCTGCACCGTGCACTCACAATGTACTTTTACTTTCACTTCTCTTCTCATCCTTCTACCCCACACACCACACATCAGAATGACCGCCAAAAGATAACTAACCAGCGAAAAAAGAGCTGCGCCGCTCAGCGGACGTTGCCAAACGTGAGTCTACTCCCCCATGTGTTTTTGTCCCCGTTCCTCCGCCACATCTCTGGTGTCACTGGTAACCTGCCAATTTCACCAGGGCTACAAAGTGGCCAAATCGGAGCGAGAAAAAGTGCCACAGAAAGCGGACGAAATCCCGCAGACTGAGGCACGACCAAGTCCCAGCGGGCTGGCCAGCCTGGCTTTGTGCCAATTCAACCGGCTGGCTACTCCTTGGGTTCCTGGCCTGGGGGACCGGCCTGGGCACCAAGCCACTGTGGCGCCAGAAAGCCGGGTTTTTGCCCAGGGGCACTTTTGCGACACAGCGGCAGTCGTGGGGTACCTGGTACGAGCCTTGTCGCTTCTTTTACACCCGACTGGGCCGTTTGCGACACCTCGACCTCCACCCGATCGACCCACCGTACTGGCGCTATTTCCACCCATCCTCTGAGCTCCGGCCGAATTGGGAGTGCCGGGTTAGGGCTCTGGGATTGAGCAGGGGATGGATGGGATGCCCAAGAGCCAGATAATATCTGGGACTTGAGCGTGTGCTGGGAGGAGAAATAGAGTTGGATCGTTGGGAGGAAAGAAAAAGCCTAAAGCGCAACCAAACACACGACACCCCCTTGCAACTCTTGGCTCTTGAGGGAGGCTGCTGTCAATCAACACCACACCACACACACATACACACACGAGACACACGGCACACTGTGCACCACACAACACAACACAACACAACATCGACGACGGCAACGACACAAAGTGGGCACCACACAACAACAGCGTTACCGACACCCCAGAACGATACAAAGCACACCTTTCGACGCGCTTTACACTGGCCTTTCACCCTCGGCGAACTATTAATTTATTTGCGCCGCGACAGCCCTGTTTTTACGGCCCCGCCATCCGACTTTCGATTGCGACACGTAACCCCCTTCGGTGGCAAATTAACCCCCTCTTTTTGGCTTTGCAACCAGCTCTCCTGTGCTTAGACTCGGGCAGGTTCTGACGTAACAAAGTCCCAACAGCGTCCTACCCTAGCCCTAGATTTCCTATTGCGGGGTAAGAGTTGTCCCAGTGGCAACAACGGACCAATAAGGAGCGGCGACGAAATGTGCAAATTTTTCTAGGCGGATTATCACCAGAAATTATCGACGAGACTGCGAGGAGGAGGAGTGGAGCGGACGAAAAAACGACAGCAAGCGAGAGCAGAGACCACTGTACGACACCGGCCCTGACCAGACCTCTTTACAGCGCTCTTTTTGCCCCCATTTTCGGCCTACTTTGCCTGCTCTGATATTTTTAAAACTTCGCAGACACCGTGACACGCGCATTTTTACAGGGGAGGATTAGAAGGACGACACTAAAAAAAGACATCACCAACAACACACACAGCACACACGCTTAAAGCGTTTCCACACGACTCCACCAAAAATGGCCAAGGCAGCCAAGGCGGCCGGTTCGTCGGCACGCTTCCGCCAGCGGAAAATCAGCGTCAAGCAGACGCTGGCGGTACTCAAGCAGTCTGACATTCCAGACCTTGAGGAGGAGCAGCAGCGCGAGCTGCAACAGATTGAGACGGGAGTGGAGAAGGGCGAGGAGGAGGAGCACCATCTGCAGGCGGCCATCAACTCGTCGATAGCCCAGAGCACCGGCGCAAAGGTGGAGAAAATCTACATTCCCACCCCAGATGCGTCGCAGGTGTGGAAGGAGTACGACCGGTTCTACACATCGTCGTTCCACGAGCCCGCGAGTTACATCCGGACCTCGGTGACGGTGGAAGAAACGTCGGGATGTCTCTACAACATGGACGACGAGGATGCAGAGTTTCTCAAAACCTGCAAGCCGCCGATATCAGAAGACGACTTTGAGGAGGTCATGCACAGGTTCGAGGTCACTATCAGTGAAAAGCAACCGTTCGTGTCCATCGACGTGTCGAACCTTTTGTCGTTTGAGGAGATGGCCCAGCATATTGAGGATGGCATTCGCCAGGTGCAGGAGGATCCAACGTCGCCAGAGTACATTCTGGCGCAGTTGCAGTCCTCTCTGGGCATCACGGTGAATGGTACCAAGGGCAAGAACGAGGGTAAGGCCTTCCTGGCAACCTTTAAGAAGATTGGGGCTGTCATCTATCCTCACTGGCGAGCACGCAAGGTGGAGCGGAAGGGCCAATCCATCGTGCCGCACCTCAAGTTTGAGGACCATGAGAAGGATGATAGTGACCCATATGTGTGTTTCCGACGCCGAGAGTTGCGTCAGGTGCGAAAGACTCGTCGTACGGACGTGTTGAGCATCGAGCGACTCCGGCGCATGCAGGCAGAGATGGAAACCGCAAAACAGCTTGTGGAGATGGTGGCCACGCGAGAATTCACTCGCAAGGCTGCTCTCAAGGCTGAGTGGGACGTGTTTGAGGATCGATGCGCCATCAAGACTCTGAAGAGAGAGCTGGGCATCAAGGGCGAGGACGAGGATCTGGTGGCACAGAAAAAGCGAAAGGTGGAGCCAAAGAAGGAGGAAAAGGCAGAGAAGGCGTCGACTCCTGTTCGAGGAGGCAAGGCTGCCGGCTCTGCTGCTTCTGCCCAGGCCGCGGCTGCACAGGCTGCTGCTGCTGGCGCTGGCTCTCCTTCCGTGTCTTCCACACATGTGCCACCAAATGTGTCCATTCCACCGTCCAAGATCCCCAATATGGATCTCATCACCATCGCTCAGGTGGTGCGAGACAAGGACGAGGCTATTGCCAAGGCGGTGCGCGAAAAGCTGCGGCTCCGTGCAGATGCAGACCGCGACTGGCACAATCTCACAAACTCGGGTTACATTCCTTACTGCGAGTATCTGAACGCCGAGGTCTCTGCTACTGGCGAGCCTCCGGTGCCTCAGTACTCGTCTATCAATGAAATGTCTTACTTTGAGAAGCACAATGCCAGCCATCAGTACACCACCAAGAGCGACTTCAACAAGGATCTCGCCGATATGGTGGGCAACAAGCCCTTTGCAGATGCTCAGGTGTATGGTGCGGTGGTGGGCGACAATGGAGAGTTGCGATTATCAGATGCAACGGCCTCATCGTCGCCCGTGGAGCGGGTTATCCCACGGTCTTCTTTCATGTCCATGCGCAAGCGTCTTGGACGAGGTGGACGGGTTTGGATGGACCGGCGGGGTCTGCAGCGCAACACTGTGCTCAAGCCCAGCAGTCTGGCCAAGAACTCTCTGGATGACATTGCCGAGAGTGAGGTGGATGAGGTTGCTATGGAGCGACTAGCGGATCGGCTCAAGTTTGACCGAGAAACGGAGCCTACACGGCAGATGTCGAGTTACGATAAGGACCCGTCTCAGCTGAATGGCATTTCATCAGACACACAGTCGATTCGGTTTGGTTCCATGTTGTTGTCTAAGGCCTACGAAAACTACCGCGAGGTGTTCCAGCAGCGCCAGCAGCAGTTGATGATGCTCCAGCAGCAGATTCTTCAGCAGCAGCAGCAACAGATGCGTAATAGACAGCAGTCGCACCCACCAGGTGACCCTGGAGCCAATATGGGTGGTGGTCATGCTGGGGCAGGAGCTGGAGGCAGTCGCAACAACAGTCCTGCACCCGGCGCCAATGGCCCCCAGTCCAAGATGCACAACGCTGCTCCTATGGGCTACAACAAGCAAGGTATGACACCCAGCCAACACCAACAATATCAACAGATGCAGCAACAGCAGCAACAACAACAGCGTAAAATGGGAGTCGCTCCTATGAATGCAGCTACCGCTGCAGCCATGGCTGCGCAACCTCGCCGAGCCAGTGGCAGTCCAGATGGTCAGCGATTCAATGGGCTGCCCAACGGCGCAGGGATGGCCAATGGAGTACTCCCCAACGGCATGGGTCAGCGGATGATGCCTGGAGGAGACATGAAGCAGAAATCTGAGCTGGCAAAGGTGGATGCGTAAAGAGAAGACTGTATATAGTAATGATGATTTATGAGAACCACATGGTGTATCCTTACTTGTGATTTGTAGAGCTACAGGAAGAAGGTGTAAAATAACTAGCAGAGTTGTGGCTAATACGTGGCTGCTTATTCTGAGATACGGTTCCATTGTACCCTGATCGCAGTGATCTGTAAGCTCTACCCGGGATCGGGGCTTCTATTGTAATCTGGCATCTCTGTAGAGATGACGACATTTGTAATCTGGCCAACTTTGTTATCAATATGCAAGGTGCAGGTCGAGCATGAACATTACTTGACGTTCATGTCATTCTTATTCGGATGATTAAATTTGATCCAAAGGTAGATAACCAAATCCGGTGGACTGATCGCCAACTATTTCTTCTTAGAACCATAATTGAATACCAGTATTTTCACAGACACTACCAATGGGTACAGAGCCGCTCATGTTTCATGTTTCTGCCTGTCTAGATTTGGGGCTATTTTGGCAGGGGGTTTTGGAGGGGCACGAGCAGGTGAAAATGATTAGATCTCGCTACAGGCCTCCTTGTGTAATTTTAGACCATTTCTTTGGCGTGCACCTTGTTCATACAATAGCGCTGTCTGCTGCAAGCTAGATTGACACTGAGCTATTGTAAGTCCATACCTGGGTTTGGGCCTTTGAACGGCCCCTCAGATCCTTTGTCGTCTCTAGTGTGTCGGCTCATCTGGGCAGCAGTCTACGGTCTATCTGGTCATTGGTATTGTCCAACGTTTTCATCTAAAGGTGAACTTCGTAGCAGCAGAGAGCGAGGGTGGATAAACTCTTGAGGCAGCTTCTTTGCAGATGGACGAGGGACATTTGTTTTCCACGGCGCAAATTGTGCTTTTTATTCTTCATCGGCGTTTTCTCTTAGTCCGGTCTTAGTTTGGCAGATACCTGATAAATCACCTGTTATTTTGTGTCAGTGGGTCGGGATCGGAAACTGTCTGACAGCTGTCGTATCTCTGGGTTTAGCATGGCCAGACCGCAAGAGGAAAATACGAGAGTGACGATACAAGTTCTGGTGCAGACGGAGAGCACCGTTTCAGTGAGCCCGGCCGTCCCCGGCAGGTGAGCCCGGTCAAAAGCAATGACCGTGTGCGAGAAAAAGCAATCATGTCACAGGGTCACACGTATCCCGAAGTTGAGAGTGTATCGCCGGAAGTACAGAAAATTTCAATTTCAAAGTGAAACTTACCCAGCCTTTGGTTTTTTGGTTGGATGGCATATTTCACTCCATGACAGGTCCATGGGTAGAATGTACGATACATACATGCTCGTATAGATGCAATAACAGAGCGACAGTAGAGTGCTCGTTATATGTTTACGGCTGCTTATTATATGGCTGCCTTTTAGATGTAACCATAGGTTGCTACATGGTAATGTCTCGCAATAAAAAGAACGGTGAGTCTGTTTTTTCTCTCCGACCTGGCAACCTGACGATCTCTGTCTTGGCCGGTGGGGCCTGGAATGTGGGAGGATATGTGCCTTCTTTTCCTTCCGTTACCTTGACTTTATTTGCCCTCAAGGTGTAAGGTAAAGGCAAACGTCTTTTGGCCCTGCTGCACTGGTGCTGCAGATTGAGCGCTGGTCTCCCCATGGAATGTATCCACTGTCAATCATTGGGATCGGGCCTGTTCAAGATCGCCAGGCCACCACAACCACCTGGAACTTCAACCGCCGTCCCCAGAGGTCTCACTACAGGGGTGAGCACATTATTTGAGGGCCAACAGACAAACTTCTGGGGCAGTCCGGGCAGTCAGGGGTACATGAAACAAGTGACAGAACCAGACGACCTGTGCAGAATGTGCGCGGCGCCGAGTTATATACGAGTAGGAGTGAACCCCCACGACACCACCACCACCCTTTGACCCTTTGACGTGGCAGGTTGAGCAAGCCACATATTTCCGATATGTATGTTGTTCTTGGTGTTGTGGTTGACCTGAAGAGCACAGCTCTGCTGCCATATGACCCATAAGGCTCCCGCAGTTGCTCGGAGAATCTTGCCCAAACAAGGAACCGTGTCTGACGATCTTTCCTGACGATCTCCAGCCAGACCCTAGTTTGGGGGAGCTTGGCCATACCCCCCGTGGACATGTGAAACAGGGGGTTTGGTTGGCCCACAGCATTTGTCGAGCATGGTCCGTAGGCTAAGACGATTAAGCCATGTAGCAGGCCAAGGCTTGCATAATGAAAGAAGAGCTTGCTTTTTCCTCTGCAGGTATCCGAGCCCTCTAGCGGGCCACTAGTGGCTCGCGCGTGGCCTTGGGTCTAAGAACCGACTCTTTGGGCCATTGTGGAGCCGTTTGACGGACCACAAATGGTCACTCTCTCTGGTCAATCAAGGTCAGCCCATGTTACATGTCCCAGACTGAAACCTCTTGTCCACTCTGTTTTTCAGAAAAGGCAAAACCATCCGGTCCCTGTAAAAGAGTCCCTGTATAACTCCGATGGACAGGCCTGTACGAAATGAGATATCGTGGGTCCGTTTGGGGCAAAAGCAAAGGAACTCCAAAGGTCTCGCTGTAAGGTGCAAAAGGTCAAATAAATGACTTTGGAGAGAGACAGAAGAGCATGTAAGACACGTCTTGTTTAGACGCACCTGCGCTAAGTATATGCCCGTCACCTGCTTATTTTCTCCCAAGCACCAGACTTGTCTCACACTACTGTCTCAAACACGCTACTGTAGTCGCAGCAACAGGAACCCCCAAATCGCGGAACTGTCACGGTTTTGGCCCAACGTGAAAATTATGTCATGTTGATCCCTCCATTGAGCATCATAACCCCCGTCAAAACACCCCACCGTTCTGGCAGGCGTTTGGGCCTTCCTCATCTGTCAGAAATGTCATCCACACATGCCCACCATTTGTTTTTCAAGGTGGAAAAATCTCTGGTTAGTTCTTGATAGCCGTGGCAAGCTGAGCTTGAGTATTGTCTATGTAAGTGAGTGGTCTAGACAAAGACGCGCGCGCTCCCAAAAGCTCAAAAGCTCAAAATGCTCTTGTTTATGTCTCGGGGGTTTGCCTTTTTGTTTGGGTGGTTGCGCAAGGTGTAATTTGAGACAGCCTGGTATACGAGCTCTGGGGCAAGTCTTGTGCTGGTACTACAGCGAGACCCTGCTCGGAGAGATAGAGCTCTTGAGAGCTCCGGCGGTGGTGTCCAGAAACGGGTCTATACGCTCGGCCAAAGGTCTCATATACGTGTACAGGGTGGAGTGCCTGCGACAAGTTGAACAAAAAGGAAATATAATAAAGGCCTGCAGACAATGGCCGGTGCCTACAGCTGGTTTCAGGATATATATTGGGGCAGGAGGAAGCCCTTGGCCCGTTTGCGATCGTCGGTATCTCAGATCACGTCCACTTGTCTCTCTTTCGCTCGTTTTTCTCAAATTCAACTTTCACCACTCACTTTCAATCACTCTCTCTACCCAACCCCTTCTGCCACAACCCCCCATTCCAACCCGCCATTCCGCACTTGCATCCCACACTTTTTGTTAATCTTAGATTTTAGCCTTCCCTTGTTGGGACCATGCGTATATGAGGCCAGTGACTACTTTTTCCCACACCAAAAACCAAAAGTCCAAACTCAGTCAGACACTGATCTGGTCCGACACTGACCACCAAGTCGCTTCCAACGACGAGCCGCGACACAAGCATTGCGAGACCAGCTCCAACGAGGCCACCCCCGACGAAAAAACAGAGCCCAGCAGCCCCAAACGCTCGCCTCCAAGTAGCTCCTCCCCTCCCCCACTACCACCGACATCTCCACACAAGACGGTTCGCAACATGTCCAACATTTCGCGTGTTCTCAACGACGAGCCGGCCGACGATGCCAAGGTCGAGTCCCAGACGCCCAAGCTGGCTCCAATCACGTCGCCAAAACACAAACTGGCTTCTCCCTACTCGAATCCGACCCTCAGTAAAAGCGACTCAAGCCTAGACAAGTCCAAGGAAGAAGCCTCAGGGAACACTGCTTCAAACACTCACAATCAGACCCAGAACCAGACCCAAAATCAGCCCCAGAGTAAGAAGCCAGACGACGGCTCGGCTCTCAAGAGAACCCTGTCTTCCAGCTCTCTGTCTCCAGCTCTGTCTTCTCCTTCCAACCTCAGATTCAAACGAAAGAAGGTGCCCAGCGACATTCGCATCTTTCCGCTGTCCAAAACCCAAGCACCTCCCGTCAACTCGGCCCCTCCAACCATCAGAGGCTTTGCCGACTCACAACCGCCGCTACGAACCCCAGTGCATGCCCCCAACTCGGCCAACTCGTCTTCGGGAGGCTCGTCGGAAAACACGCCCCACACGGCCCACTCCAACAGCGGCAACAATCCTGCCAATGGCTCAGGTCTACCTTCAGCCGTGGGAACTGGCCCCGGAGCTAACAAAATGTACTACGTGCATCCTACCGGCGTCCAAAACCCCAATGCCATCAGATACTACAATCTCCAGCTTCAGGCCAACATGGGCATTCCTCCTCCTCCAGGCTCCCAACCCCCCGGATCAGCTACAGGAATGCCCCCTTACCCTGGAGACGCCCGCAACCAGATCCCCATGGTGTCTCCTCTCAATTCCGCACATCCTGGCGGCTCGTTGCATCCCGGGTCTCATGGAGGACCCCATACGGGAGTGCCTCCAGGATCCGCTACTGGTCTCATGACTCCACAGCCCCACCCGCACTCGCAAAAGCCGTCGCCGTACTCCAAGGTGCAGGTGGAAGATATTTACGAGGGCCCCAATGGTCCCGGAGTGGGCACCAAGACCTACCACTTCCCGCATTATGTCGAGCTGCAGGCCTCGTCGCCCTACGCTTCTTCCTTCAAGAAGGCTGGTGCTCTACCTGGAGGTCCTCCTGGCCCTCATTCTCAGGGTACACCTCTGGGCCACCGAGGAGTCAATGGCCGGTCTGTTCCCCGCGCCGAGTCTGAAATGGACGGATCCGAGTCCAACAGCGACAAGAAGGAGCGTTTCCTCAAGCTCTGCGGAGAAATGTGGGATTTGTTGAAGAACTGATGTCCTCCCCCCTCACCTACCTACGCACTCATCTGACCCACCCAAGCATTTGCAGTCATTGCTGCGTGTATATTTATTGTATGTACAAGTAAAGATAATTTCGCATATCATAATTGTATGTTTTCAGTGTGTATGATCTCCAGTATTATATCGTCAAGCCCTGTTCATTGTCCATGTAGATTGAGTTGATGCATGCCATGTTACATTGGAGAGCAATTGTAGCCGAAGAGAGTGCAGGTGAGCAGAATAATAAGAGCTCTTGGAAGCGAGAGGGGACAAGGTCTGTGGACAATATGATGGCTGGATCACCTCTGAAGACATTTCATTTCGTCTTTTAGGAATCCAGCTTGCACCAATTAACCATATTTGACCCACCTGGTAGACCCCTGAAATATGCAGGCTAAAAGAGATGGGGTAGAAAAAAGATAGGAGAGAGGGTTTAATAAAGAGCTTAGACTGATGGAACGCAAGATGGGGCTAAAGGGAGTGTGCCAGCAGTCCTTTTCCGGCGGTCATGCCACGCTGTGGGCTCTGTGGGCGTACTCTACGGGAATATTATAGGGGCTGTGGCCGTTTGGGGTCCACAAGCGGTAATTGTGGGAAGCGCATGAACAACAGGGCTGCATGAGGAGAAGATGAGAGAGGAAATCCGTGAGGCAAAAGAATGACATGGCCAAGAAGGAATAAAGGAAAAAATACGGCGGAGATAATACAATAGCAAGTGGCGGGTGCATGTCCACGGGTGACCCACCGACCCACCTGATCGGATAATATCCCGTATCTGCAATGCAGGGCCCTCGTTTCATTTGACGAGGCCGAATCTGGACAGGTCTCTTCTTTGTTTGGCCAACTTGTGTGTGGGACTTTTTTGGCACTCAGGTGAACACAGTGAGTGTGGACAATTCAAGACTACAGAGTATTATCAATGTGTAATTAAAAGCGGGAGAGGGGATATACAGCCCTTGTTGATTCGATTTATCCAATCATCTATCGTGTTTTTTGTCTATTGATTGCTCCTAATACAGCCACTTGCTCATGTAAGGACCGTCCAGGAAGTAGCCCAGCTTGGCATAGTAGTTTCGCACTCCGACTCCTGAAATGACGGAAATCTTCTTGGAACCATGCTCGTCTCGTGCAATACGTTCAGCCTCCTCCATCAGAAGCGTTCCAAAGCCCTGATGCTGGAACTTTCGAGGGTCTCGGTTGTGTAGGGGAACGGCAGAACCGTAGACATGCAACTCTCGAACAAGAGAGGTCTTTTGGCCGGTGAGCTCAGGTCGGTAGGTGGTCTTTTCAGAACACAGACGTAGTCGTAGCAGACCAATGAGAATATCTTGTTCGGGATCCTCGTAGGAAAGGAAAGTCTCCCATCCTCCATTGGCAGTATAGTCTCGTCTGATAAGTTCCACCTGATCAGGTCGAACTCGATGATGCACCTCCTGAATACCCACCTCACGTGTTCGAATGTCTCGACACTTTGTTCCAAAGTCCTTCATTCGAGCCAGAGCCAGTTCTCGCAGGTTTCCATTCTCCACACCTGCTGTCACCAGAGGCATGGGGATATCTCGCTGGACTCGGTAGATTCGGGTCCACGGAGGAACCAATGCAAGAATTCGAGCCACCAGATCAATCAGAGCGTTGGCATTGTACGACTTGTACCGTCCAGTCTTCCATAGCTCGTATAGACCTGTTCCTCGAATGACCAGAGTAGGGTACAACTTGAGACCGTCAGTTCGGAAATCAGGCGACGAAAAGTACTCTCTGAACTGATCCAGGTCTCGCTCCATACCCACATTAGGCAAATCAGGCATCATATGCGAAACCACCTTGTATCCAGCATCTTTGGCCAATGCAAAAGTATGACAGACAGCCTTGACGGTATGTCCTCGGTTGGAGTCTCTAGCCACATCTTCATACACACTCTGGACTCCGATTTCCAGACGAGTACATCCGTACCTCAACATATCCGAGAGATGTGTTTCTGTGCAGTAATCGGGTCGTGTCTCAATAGTAATACCAACACATTTGGTGTTTGAATGTTGAGCCAAACGGACAGCTTCATCCACATCTTCAGCATGAACTCCAGACAGAGCATTATGCAGCTGAGAAATGAATCCTTCTCTGTACTCCTTGTCCAACGACATGAATGTTCCTCCCATAATGATATATTCCACCTTATCGACCGAATGACCCAGAGATCGAAGCTGGTCCACTCGACCTCGAGCCTGCTCATAGGGATCGTATCGAGCTCTGATGGCTCTCATGGACGTGGGCTCATAACCAGTATAACTCTGGGTAGAGTATTCAAAGTCTGAATCGGGTCCACCGGGACAGTAGACGCAAATGTTACCAGTATAGGCGATATGAGGACATCTGTGAGGTTTGCACATGACAGCAACTACAGCAATACCCGACGCAGTTCGAACGGGTTTGGCTTGCAGTTTTGGCAGCAGGTATTTCTTGTATTGGTCGGGAATCGAGCCGATAATGTCGGTCAGACGAGGCTGTGAAGCCAGCTTGTATTGTTTGGCATACTTGGTGACCAAAGCGTTGAGGTTGATATCTTTGGTGGATCCGTTAGACAGAGATCCAACGAGTTCAAGTGCGATATCCGTACACGCGGACAGGAATCGTTCGTGCTCAGGAGCAAGTTGCTTGCCCTTGTTTTTATGGCCCATTTTGTATGGTTTAGTTGTGTGTAGTTTGATGGTATCTCTGGTCTCTGCTAAACTCGAATTTTTCTATCATGCATGTTCAACTTAAATTATTGGATTAGGTTCTTCAGGAAGTAATGGAGAATGGATGGGAGGTGAGTGGGTGATGAGGGGGGGTGATTTAATACAGGAGAGACCTAGTAAATGACACCGCTTGAGTGCCGTTACTTCAATGTGGTGTATCACGTGATTTAACGCTTAAAAATATCGTCATATTGGCCATCAGTGGGGTCCTTTACATACTCTTCTAGAGCATAGTTGAAACACCTTAACATGATAGAACACCTAGCTAAAGGTATGATATCTGAGTGTTCAAAGAAACCTATGGAGACCACCTTTTGCTACTTCGCAAGTAGAAGTACTATCTCCTCCCTCTTAACCTTTCCTTCCCACCACCACTTGACCCCCACTCCACGTGACCAAATCAATCGACCTGCATCTCCCACCGCATCTCCCACCGTTCAAAGACGATGGACAAGACGGTTAGAAGCAGAATAAAAAAAATAACGACAGAAGCGCCGGCAAAAAATGAGAGCTGGGAGATTCGAACTCCCGCTTCTTTCGAAACCAGGGATTTTATATTCAAGTGTGTTACACCTAAACCTGGCGCCTTAGACCGCTCGGCCAAACTCCCCGATGACTGCCGAGAGCGAAAACGCGCTACGGAGTGTGGAAGGTGTTGACAAATGTCCGCGAAAATAGGAGGGGATGGGACGTTCTGAAGTTATAAACAAGAAAATCGTGGTTCTACCGAATCAAATCTACTTTTTACACGTCATTCTGCTCACTCTGCTCACTAATCATGATTAAGTTGTCGGATGTCTTGAATAAAGGAGGTTGTTGATAGCCGACAGGAGGGGTATACTAAGACGAGTGGCGCTAGATCTGGTATAGAAATGGTACAGATCGCGTCGTAGGGCGTTTGAATGCGTCTTACTAAGCAAAATCACTCCACATCACCCCATATCACCCCTTCTCGTATCACACCATGGTCATGTAAACTCTACTGCACCCTGTCAACGCCCCCCTTCCACGTGAGTAAACATATGCCCATGGACAGTCGTATATATAATATGGAGTGACGATCCAAGAGAGCTAAGAACAAGTATTACTATACAACAGTGAGGTACATTGTGGACATATTATAATATAAAAGTGTACTACCAGGCCGCCTGCACCCTATTGATGCCTCTTTTGTCCTATTGTATGCCAAAAATTGTCAATTTCAGGGTCTTGTTTGCCCCTACTAAATCCACCAGCTCCCCACAGCACACCCAGCATATGCAGTCGCATTGCTAACCTTGGTGACGTTGATCAAAGTTGGCCAAACGCTACGTCACACACAGTACACACGCATACAACAGGATTTTCGTCCGTTCGAATCAATCTCTCTTATCACGCCAGGTTCTTTCGATTGCGGTCGTCAATTAGGTGAGTTTTGTTTGCTTGGGCCGTTTTCAGAGCGTTTTTTCGAGCTCTCCATCATGGTCAGATCACATTCAACATCAACTAACTAACCCAGTATGGCTAAAAAGAACAACAAGAAAAACAAGGCCAAGGCCAAGAAACCGACGCCTTCGGTCGCCGTACCCGCTACCAACGTGGCCTCGTCAGTCGCCGCTGATCCTGCTGAGTCATTGGACGTTTCGACTTCAGCTTCGCTCAGTGTGCCCGAGAGTGCCGCAGCTACAGAGACTACAGCTTCCGTCTCGCCAACTTCGCCCGTAACTAACGTGTCGCCCTTGGCAGAGGCCGTAGCTGGTCAGGATGAGGAGGAGACCCAAGAAGATGAGGAGGAGTCTGAAGAGTCTGAAGAGGTGGAGCAGGAGACAGAGCCTGAGGAGACAGGGCCTGAGGTTGAAGCTGAGCCAGAAAGCGAGGTCAAGGCTGAGCCAGAAGTTGAACCAGAGACTGAACCAGAGTCTGCTGTGTCTGCTGACTCCGCCGAAGGAACCACTCCCGTTCTCACAGTACAGCCCAATGCCCTGGGAGCTGAACCTACAGTTGAGACGGTTGACGTGACCGTTCCTGTTCCTGTTGAGCCTGAGGAGGTTGAGCAGGTTGAAGAGGAGAAGGCTGAGGAAGCCGATCCAGTGGTTGCAGAGGTTGAACAGCCTGAACCTCCAGTCGAGTCCGATAAAGACTTCTTTTCTACTCTATCCAAGGAGGAGGATGGAGAGGAGGTGGTTGAGCCTGAGAGTGCTCCTGTTGAGACTACAGCTCCTGTTTCTACCACTCAATCTACTTCAACTTCTATTCCTGCAATTGAACAATCATTGGAGAAACGACTCATGGAGGATCCCGTGGTGGAGAGCGAGAAAAAACACAAGGAGGAAGAGACTCGCGCTGTGGAGGATAAGTTGACCGAGCGACTCATGTCAGATCCTGTGGTTGAGGACATTAAACAGGAACGAGCGGAGGAGAGTGCCCAGGTCGAGGAACAGCTCACACAGCGGTTCATGGAGGACCCTGTGGTTGAGCAGATCAAGCACGAGCGAGCTGCTGAGGATCATAAGGTGGAGGATCAACTGGAGACTCGGTTGGAGGAGTCCAAGGACGATTTCTTTGCCAGTTTGGGTGAGACTAAGCCTGTGGAGACGGTTCCTCAGCCTGAACCTGTGGCCAAGACGGTATCTGAGCCTGTGCCTGAGCCCAAGACCGAGTCCAAACCTGAAGACGACTTCTTTTCTACTCTTGGAGGTAACCCCGATGAGACTGCTGAAAAGACTGTAGCAGAGACACAACCTGTGCCTGAGCCCAAGGAGGAGCCCAAGCCTGTTGAGACCAAGCCAGTCGAGACTAAGCCTGAGCCTGCTGCTGAAGACGACTTCTTCTCTGGTCTTAGTAAGTCTGAGCCAGAGCCAGAGTCTGCTCCTGAACCTGAGACTGTTCCTGAGCCTGCTCCTGCTCCTGCTACTACCAAGGAAGAAGACGACTTTATGGCATCTCTGGGCCAGACTCAACAACCTGAGCAGACAGATCCTCTGCCTCAGGACGACTTTTTCAGCCAACTGGGTCAGGAAAATGTCCAGTCTGAGCCTGCTGAGCCGGAACATAAGGCTCCTGAGGTTGCTCCTGCTGCTCAGCCTGCTGCTGCTGCTGAGGATGACTTTTTCAGCCAGCTTGGACAGTCTTCTGAAAAGTCTGAGGCCTCTGTTCCCGCTCCCGCTGCTGCTCCTGCTCCTGAGGCTCCCAAACGAGGACACAAGGTGCAGCCCAGTGAAGCTGACTTCTTTGCTCAGCTTGGAGAGGGTGAGAAGGAGGCTCCTCCTGCCCAGCATGAGCCTCCACAGCCCCAGCCCATCACTCTGTCTCTGGACGAAGACGACGATCTGCTTCTGACAGATGAGGACGAGCAGGCTGAGGTGTTGGCCGAGGCAGGTAAGCCCAACCCTCCTGCCCAGTCATTTGCATTTTTGGAAGACGACGATCTGCTGGAGAGTGACCAGGACTTTTTGGAGACGGATGACGAGGACCAGGAACCCATTGCTGCCCAGACTGGCGGCGACTTCCGAGCTAACCAGCAGCAGCAGAACACGTATTTCCCTACTGTTCCTGCTGTCCCTGCTGCTCCCGTCTCTACTAGTCGATACAACACTCCCACCATGGCTTCAGCGTCTCAGTTTGGAGGTTATGGAGCTCAGTCGACTCCTAACATGTACCAGCCTGTTTCTTCACAGTCAACTCCTTCCACCGCTGCTCCTCCTGGCAAGCGTGTTGACAAGAACAAGTCGGACGCCTTTGACTTCCCTACCGGTATGATTCCCAAGGTTGTCAAGAAGGCACGGTCGCAACAGCTTCCTCAGTCTCATGGACCTCCTGGTGTTGCTCCTGGTCTGATGCCTGCGTTTGGAGCTGCCTCTGGTGCTCCTCCCACGCCTGGTGTGCCTCCCATGGGTCCTCCAGTTGCTCGACCTGCTAGCAATCCCTATGCTCCTGCTCCTGCTGCACCTCCTACCACGGCACCCAAGAAGAACTTCTTCGAAGAGCTGCCTCCCATTCCTGTCAAGCCCATTTCTCGACAGCCGAGCTACGCTCTGTCTCCTCCTCGAGCTCCCTTTGCCCAGGAGGCTGCTGGGCAACCTCGACGAGTCAGCGATGGCTACGGAATGCCTCCTCATGGTGGTCCTCAGGCAGGTATCCATTCAGCGCCTGTTTCTCATCATAACAGCATGTCTGGGCCTTCTGCAGTTCCCCATAACCCCTACGCTCCTCCTAGTGGCCCCTCAGCTGTTCCTCCTAAAACGAGCTCTCCTTATGCTCCTCCTCCAGCTATTGTGCCTCCTAAGACGAGTTCACCCTACGCTCCTCCTCCTCCATCAGTGCCCCCCAAGACTGCCTCTCCCTATGCTCCTCCTCCGGTGAGTCACTCGGCGCCTCCTGCTGGTGGTGGTCCTCCTCCTGGTCCTCCTCGAGGAGCTTCTCGAGGTGTTCCTGTTCCTCAGCCTCCTGCCGCTGCCGCTGCCGCTGCTGTTGCTGCTGGAGCTGCTGCTGCTGGATCTGCCGCCTCGGGTCCTCCTCCTGGACCTCCCCGAGTGTCGTCTCGAAACGCCTATGCTCCTCCTCCTAGAGGCGGTGCTCCTCCTGCTCGAGGTACCACTCCTCCCGTGGTTGCACCGGCTATGGCTTACTCGCCCAACGTTTCTCCCAAGCGAGTGGTCCAGCAGCCTCAGACACAGTCGCCTCGACGGTACTCAGAGTTCAAGGACATTGGCCAGAAGTCTACTGTTTCTGACGAGACTCTGCGAAAGCGACAGTTTCCCATTTTCCGATGGAGCAACTCCAAGAACGCTACTTGTCTGATTGCTCCTCAGATTGGTTATGCTACTGCCGTCAGTCAGACTATGGTTCGAGTTGTGGACGTGAGCAAACTGGTGTCTCCTGGTGAGGATGTTACCAAGTTCCCCGGTCCTCTGTTCACTCCCAACAAGGGTCCTGTCAAGTCCAAGAAGAAGGAGCTGGAGAAGTGGGTGGCTGATCACGTTAACCTGCTAGACTCGCAGAACGCCGATGCGGATCGGGTGCTGCTGTGGAAGCTGGTTGGAGTGTATCTTGCCAACGATGGAGTTATCAACTCTGCTCAGGTTCGAGCATTCCTGACTCCCCACTTTGAGCAGAATGCCACTGGTGATGGTTCTGCTTTCACATCCGCCATGGATCTGTCTTCTTCATCGTTTGTGCCTCAACAGGGTGACAATGGACCTTCATTCTCTGGTTCAGACGCTAACCATGTGCTCAGACATCTTCAGAGCGGTTCCAAGGACGCTGCCATTCGACATTGTATGGATCGACGTCTTTGGGGTCATTCTCTGCTGATTGCCAGCACTATGGGTCCCGAGAAGTGGAAGGATGTGGTTGCTGAGTTCATCAAGGACGATGTTCGGCCTCTGTACAAGCCTACTCTTCAGTTCCTGTACTCTTCGTTTGGAGGTGTTACCCCCTCTACTGAGGCTTACGGAGACTGGAAGGAGACTGTTTCTTACCTGCTGTCTAACGCTAAGGACGACGGTAGCGATTTGTCTTCTCTGGTAGCTCTTGGAGATGATCTTGTGCAGAAGGGTTATGTTGCTGCTGGTCATTTCTGTTATGTGGTTTCTCGAGCTCCTTTGGCTGACAAGATCACTCTTCTGGGCTCAGAGGGTCGAGATCTGGACGCCATCTTGTTGTCTGAGACTTATGAGTTTGCTCTGGGTCTCAAGACCAATGTTGCCATCCCTCAGATGCAGCTTTACAAGTTGGTTCACGCAGAGGTGCTTGCTGACCTGGGTAATGTCACTCAGGCCCAGCGGTACGCCGAGTACCTCAACCAGGCTCTCAAGAGCTTCACCGATAAGAACTCGAGTTTCCAGCCTGCTTACATTAGTCGGTTGATTGCTCTATCTGATCGAGTGTCGTCTACTCCTGGTGCTACTACTGGTTCTTGGTTCTCTCGACCCAAGCTGGACAAGGTGCTTGGTCATCTCGACAAGAGTCTGTCCAAGTTTGTGGCTGGAGAAGAGACCAATGTTGCTGGTGCATCTTCTGCCAGTGACACTGTCTTCAGCCAGATTGCAGCCACTCCTGGTATTTCTCGAACCACCTCGGTGGTGGATCTGAGTCAGCAGCAGCCTGGTATGGTTGGTGGATACCAGCAGCAGCCTCCTTACGGTGTTCCTCCCACTCGGGCTTCTACAGGCAACATTCTGCGACCTCAGGGCGGCTCTGGACCTTACGATTCTCGACCCAACCTGCCTCGATCGTCGTCAGCTATGGATGCTGGTCCTTCGAGCTATGGATACGAGCGTGCTCCTTCGGTGGCCTCGGTGCACTCTGTGCAGTCAGACTACCCTCGAGTCATGTCTCCCATTGAGAATGCTGGTGGTGTTAACCCTGCTTATGCTCCTGTTGGTGGAGCTGCTGTCTACCCTCCTCCTACAGGTAGTGCTGCCAATGCTTATGCTCCCAGTGCTGCTTCCAATGCCTATGCTCCCAGTGCCGGTGGTAGTGCCAACGCCTATGCTCCTCCTTCTGGATCTGCTGCTAACGCCTACGCTCCTGGTCCTTCCTCTTCTGGTCCTTCCCCCTACGCTCCTCCTTCTGGAAACGCGTATGCTCCTCCCGCCGCTGGTGCTTCTCCTTACACGCCCAGCAACTCCTCTTTCTCTCCTCGTCAGCCTGCCTACGGTCGATCTTACGCCAGCACGCCTGAACATCACATTGAGGAAGAGGCTGAGCCTGTGGAGCAGGAGAAGGAACAGGAGCCTGACTATGGTCACCATGAGCATGAGCAAGAAGCTGAGCCTGAACCCGAACCCGTGGCTCCCCCACCACCTGTTCAGAAGGCTCCTCCTGCCCAGAAGCCTCCTGCTCAGAAGCCTGGACAGAAGCCCCCTGCTCGAAAGGTGGCTCCTCCTCCCAAGCCCTCTGTGAAGCCTGCTTACAACCCCTACGACCCCGGTTCTCCTGCAAAGGAGAAGAAGCCTGCTGCAGCTGCTTCCAACAAGTACGCTCCTGTTAACAGTGCTTACTCGCCCAGCAACGCCTACGCTCCTCCTGCTACCGCTGCCAAGAAGGAGCCTGAGCCTGCTGCCGAGACTGAGGCCTACGGTTACGGCTATGGAGGTGGGTATGGAGGCTACGATCCTTACTCTGGCTACGAGGCTCCTGCTGCTGACGAAAATGCTGCTGAGCCTACAGAGACAGAGGCTGAGAACGAGAAGGCTGGAGAGGCTGAAGCTGCTGCTGCGGACTACCCCAACTATGGAGTCCCATCTTACGGCTACCAGTCTCAGGCTGCTGATGATGCTGGAGACTATGGTGATGACGCGGGTGCTCTTTACACTCCTGCTGCTGTCACTCTACCTCCCATCAACAACCTGCCTTCTGTTCCTCTTCCTGGTTTGGAGCCGGCTGCACCCGCTGCCCCTCCTGCCTCTCGGTACGCTGCTCCCCCTGCTGCTGCTGAGGAAGAGGATGACGATGACTTTGGAGTGGGCAACAAGAAGCCTGCTGCCAAGAAGGAGGAGAAGAAGGTGGAGGAGAAGGAAGAGCCCAAGGATGGAGGAAAGAAGGGCTGGTTTGGAGGCTGGTTCAAGAAGGGTGAACAGCCTGCGGATGACAAGAAGGTGTACAAGGCCAAGCTTGGAGAGAAGAGTAACTTTTATTACTCGGAAGAACACAAGCGGTGGATCAATGGAGATCTGCCGATTGAGGACCAGATCAAGGGTGCTGGAGGACCTCCTCCTCCTCCCAAGGCTAAGAAGCCTGCTGCTGGCCCTCCTGCCGGTGGGGCTGCTCCTCCTCCTTCATCTGGAGGTGCTCCCCCCGCAGGTGTTTCTCAAGGAGCCACTCCTCCCGTGGCTACTCCTCCCGCTGCTGGTACTCCTCCCGTTCCCGGAGCAGGTGGCGCTCCTCGACCGGCTGCTGGTGGTCCTCCTCGACCCAAGGTGGTGGATCCTTTGGAGGGATTCCTCACCGGCGGCCCTCCTGCTGGCGCTCCTCGAAAGGGTGCTCGTAAGAGTGCAAAGAGTCGATATGTAGATATTATGAACAACTAGTTAATGAATGATCATGTTTTGATGTGAGACTGTAGAGTGGAGGGAGTGAAGGGGCTGGTATGAACTGACTGGTATGAACCACCTGATACTATTAGCAATATACGAACTGACTGATGAACATTGGTACTTGTATAAACTCAGCCGTTAGACAGAGGATATCAGTTGAGAGATCAGTATAAACCCTCTAATATAATCGGCTAACATGTTCTAAGAAGGTATTCAAGAAACAATGTGTTATTGTAGGTTAAAGTGCTTCCATTAGAGCAGACTAAACTACTGTATCTCATGGCTCCACCTATAACAGTCCATTACCGTACATACATATTCGTACAAGTGATACACTGGTCTCGTCGTATATTTGTGTCTTTGTCTACGGATCCACTTCACTATTCTAGCACTTCGAGAACTGGTATCTTAGTTCCATTTGCCTTGGCAAACAAGGTCGTATTCGGGTGGGGAAACAATAAGTATAATTTATGCTCTGGTCTGGAAAATTCCATTGACTCTTCTATGGTGGGGTAGTGAGACTTCGTTGACTGGGGTTGGAGTTTCTGAAGCAAGCAGTTGTTGCTTCGATCGAGTGCGTGATGCGGTTGGGGTACAATGATCGATTTGAGGGTGAGGGGAGTGCAAATCGATGGATCGTAGTTTTCATTTTGTAGCTGGCTGCTCAGTTGAAACTGTAGGCTTCTATTAGTCCCTCCACCAACCAAAATAGCAATTGACTATGGAACATTCGATTCATTGTTTGGACTTGTCATTGTTTGAACTCGTTTATTTGGAGACCGTTCAATCGTATCTATTTGCCGTAACGACTAGGCATTGTTCGAGGCTCGATCGGAGGTTAGCAAGAGAGCCAGTGAGACAGTTAATTGAGACTAAGTGGTCAGGTTCTAGACAAGGGTCATTAGACGGTTGGAGGATGATGAGACATAAGACCGATGGTTTTTGAGACATAATCATTGAGACAGATTTTCGATGACATACTTGTGTCGTCCAATGACAGCCCAATGCCATCACTTGCCGTCTTTGCACTTTTTTTTATCATCTTACCCACCTTCCCGTCCCTGACAATCTTTCTCGGGACTAGCCTCTGGGCAACCACCCAACTAATTTATGGTGCCCACCAGCACGGCAGAATAGATCGACAGCCATAGTGGATCTTCAAAGAGGGAAAAAAGACTATATACGCATGACGATTCAACTTATAGCAACGTTCTTCAGACCTCGGACTGGATTTGAGCTACTGTTGAGCTGTTTACATCTTGGCACTTCCCTCCAATCACTTGAGAGCATGCACTCCCATCTTTGATCTGATAACCGCAGTGCCAAGACTGATGAAAAAGATTACCTGAGGTATGTACCAGTATGCGAGAGGAGCAATGCTACAGTGAAGTATTTGCAGTCGTCGTTTAGTCGTGTGCTTCCTTTGGTGTGAAAATTTGCAGTTCTGACCCGCTATTTTTCAATGTTCAAGTTTTTCGCGCCAAATTGTTTAGCGTGTGGCATAGCTCCTCGATGTAGCTCGAGGACGTGATTCAATGTCCGTAGTGTATTGAACTTTAGCACCAAAAACTGCGGGAAGTAAACGAGCATGTATGTACGAATACAAACTGTTGCCGGTACAGTATATACCCTCATTGATATGGCAAGCCACAGTAAAAGCAAGTCCAATCAACCGTGCTCGAGCCAAGCGTCTCGGTAATTATAGTTGAAGTCGACATGAGGGAGATTCATAGACTGAAATTTACCGCTGCACTCCTGAGGCAATACAACAAGAGTATTAAGAGTAAGAAGGGTCAATGACGGGTTAATAAACGGGTCAATGGCCGAATCCAGACTAATGAATAATATTTTTCAAAGCTGGAATGACACCATACCCCTCCATTCCCTCCATGAGTCCTCGTCAACTAACCCAAGCGGCACCTCCCCTGCTTCCCCGCAGCCACTGGGCTCACTAAACTCTACACTGTCAACTCACATGGAATGGCCTCGAAACACCACAGGTTACAGTAGATCAAAGTTTGGAGCTTGACAGAGGCTGAGTTTGCTGAGCAGTGTGTGGGAACCACAGGGTGAAATTTCACAATCAGAGAGGGGCAAAAGAAGGGACAAGGAGGGGCTTATATGTTGTCAGAAGGTGACACAACCGGTGTAACAGTGACAAAAAAAAATCTCTGACTAAATACCAATTTTTTGCCACACCCACCACCACCCACTCACTCTCCTCATATCTCCTATCCCTATCATGTAACGCACTAATCTATCTCCTATCTCCTCAACTGCGCCCCAAGGTTAACCTCGCGGGAGAATGAATGGAGAGTGGAGTTCATTCCAGGGATCAAACGAAAACGGTCGATGAGCCACAGCCATGGAATCAACAATAATACTCCTTTTTATTCTCAAAATCCAGCCCCTACACTGTCTACAATCTGTGAAATAGGTAATCATCATCATTCATTCATATATACCGGCTTTGGCCAGTGTTTTTGTGTGTTTGTGTTGTCTTCTCCTCTAAACAAATCTATCTCTCTCAATAAATAAACTGCCCGTTCCTTGCAAAGTCTCCAAGTCGGTCTCTAGCCAGTCGCAGCTGTCCTGTGTAGATGTGGTGGACGCGCGCCATATGCTGAGACTCTGATCGAGAAGAATGCCGTACTGATGGCGTTAATAAATAAGGGATTCCATTCACTCCAATCCCCCAAACAGGTTGCTGACGCTCGACTCGTAGTGAGCTAGATCAGCAATAAAGTCGTGCTGGGCAGGCTGCTTGTTGTCTTCAAACAGGGTGAAGTCATCCGACAGTCCATGCAGTCCAAGCTCGTCGTCAACGGGCTCGTCCTTGATGAAAATGAAATCTTGTGCCGACGCTGCTGGTCAGAAGTTGCGACAGTCATCTCTGCTGGATGACGCGCCCGGTCCACAAGATAATCAGTTTCGTCGCAGGACAGAGTCGACGACGGCGAGCCGGAGCCAGTGCTCTCAGCTAGTTCGGGGGGGGAGGAGGACTCCGTGTGGAGGAGAAAGTTTGTCGAGTCGACTTCCTCGGTCTTGACAATGGGCGAGTCGGGGACTACCGTCTCATTGTCGTGGTTGAAGAGGGTGGGGGCGGTGGCCAGACCCATGGGCTGCGACGGTGGTGCCAGGGGCATGGAGTCGAGCTTGGGGGGCATGGCGACATCGCTCACGTCGGGCACGTCAACGCCGGCCAAAGCTCCGGAAGACTTGGCCATGTTGACGAGAGACGAGAGCTGCTGTAGCTTGGCCACGAGCGAGTAGTGTTGTTCCATGAGGTGCATGTTTGCCTTTTTGGACTCGGTCACCTGGTGGTGCAGATCGTTGTTTTCGGACGACAGCTCCGAGCACTTCTTCTCCAGGTCCTCCAGATGTCGGCGCTTCTTTTCTCGCGACGCGTGGGCCGCCTGCCGGTTTCGCATGATCCGCTCGATACGTCTCTGCTCCTTTTCGTTCTCCGTCTTGGCTCTCTTTCGAGGAGGAAGAGCTCCAGCGGGAAGGGGCAGAGTGAGATCCTTCTTTCGCTTATCTCCAGACTCGGGGGAGCCAGGAGAGTCGGCGTTGAGGGGAGATCCCAGGTCCTCGGGGGTGGGAGTAAAGGACTCTTCTCGCTTGATGGACATGGTAGGCAGTGGCAAAGTTGAAAGTACGAGTGGCAAAGAAACTAGAGTAGTGACAGGAGTAATGTCGTTGGAGAGTCGTGTGGAAGTGTGTCGAGTGCAACCGTTGGTGTCTTGTTGAGGTGGTGGTGGTGACCCGAGTCTTGTTGTGTTGGTGGTGGTGGTACTAGTCTTTAGTATCGACTTGTCTGATTAGATAGGATAGGCGTCTCAAGCTATATATATATCGCTACGGTCCTGCGCCTGCCTCTATGCGAGCATGGTTGCCCCATTTCTTTGTTTGGCCTGCAAGTGTCAAACACAAAAGCGTAAATGTGAAGCGTAATTCCGCCAGGTCTATTTTAGGTGTCTTGGGGGGAGAGATATAGATATAGCACGTGTTCTGGTAGATGAGTGGCAACTATTATATGTTGTGGAGTAGAAGAGTAAAGGGGTTCTTTAGCATATGTTACGTTTAACCGTGACTTCTTTTTTTTTCACTTTGCCACATAGAATATCCCCTCGACTCCCCTGTTTGATGTGTTATTTTAACTAGGTCACCTTGCCCACACTCAAAGACGGGTAACCCTTAGACCGGGTAATTGCATTGATACGCGTAGAAGGGCCGTCGATCGAGTGGGTAGAGGGATATACCTGGAGAACGAGTAGCAGTATTACAATGAAGTGTCAATTGAACAAACGTGTACTCAGACACAAATTGTACCAAACAATTTTTTTTCTCTACCGCTATTCTCTCTCCTCCTCAGTCTAGATCTCCTGGGCTAGTCCATTGGCTGTGGTTATAGCGCTCTTTGCAAGGCTCTGCACTGTCCGAAAACGTCTAGCCACAACCCTGATCTACCGCGTTAGCCTTTGCCCCCATGTGCTCTTCACGTGGGATGTGCGTGAGGGGTTTATGAGGGAGGCTCGAGAGTGTTGGTGGATAATACTTGGGGTGAATGTCCGGTTTTGGGGGTATAATATGGTGTGTATTACTGTTTGACCTGGATTGTCGACATCCACATTGGCTATTTTACTGGTCGGATCATTCTCCTCGTTCCTGATAATATCGGCAAAACTCTATCAGTGTGGAACATGCCGTGGAGGCAAGAGGAAATATCTCTTGTTGAAACAAGTAACAAGTGTGAGAGGAGTCTTCCCAGACAACCAAACAATGCCCAAACAACGCCCAAACAACGCCAATTCAAACAACCGAAACAACGGCTGCAGTTTGGTTACACATTAGAGGAGATTAACAATGGACAATAGATTAATGAAAAGCAATGACATCAGGTTATTGTAGATCTACATATACCGATACTGTATATACATACTTGATTTGTAGATACGGTCCCGTCTTCTCTCGTAGCTCAAACCGGCAAACCTCGATTCCAAGGCACCAACGCGTTGGTTGCTGTCTCGGTCTAACGTTCGAGGTGGGAGACGTTCGCGTCGTCGGAGACTTCAAAGTTGGCAGAGGCGCGGAGAAGAGGCACAAGGGCCGAACGAGCAGTTTCAGCGCAACAGCAGCCGGTTGTTGCAAGCTGCTTGGCATGACCCGTGCAGGGGGGAGCGGATTTCGAGCTTTGGAGCGAGCACGAGTGAGCCAAGAGAGGGAAAAAGGGCCAAGATCGCTCCTTTTCTGTAAGGGTCTCATAGGTATAGTGGGTCCTATAACTTGAGATAAGAAACTGAGAATGGAAACAGGACACTTTGGGACATTTTCCCTGGAACACTTACAATAGATACGGGCAATGTCTTATCTCGTACCATTGTCTTGTAGCTCATCTTACCATGACTCGCTTGAAGCAGCACTGACGAATGCGAGAAGGACGTTTTACGTTAGCGCTACTTGTACTATGAAAAAAGCATATCGTAAAATTGTTGTCGGTTGAGGAAGGTGTTACAGTGGGTGGATGAGTCATGTGAAAACGTCGGTTTTTTCTCCCACGTGAATCCCGACGTCATTACGAGCCGTTTGACCTACTTTATACGTCGTTAGACCACCGGGATCACGTTTTTCCACACGACTTCCCCTATCCATCTCCCAAAGTCAAAAGTGCAAATTAAATACTGGACGTCGATATACATGTCTCAGGCCATTGTTCGATGGAAGGGCTCGCGAAGAAAATGGGCTGTGAAAAAATACGCAAATTTGCCTGGAAAAAAAGCTGGGCTCGAACGAATCTGGTAATTGGTGGGAGGATGTAGCCCACCATCAAGAGATATAACCCTCTGGAGTTGTATTTTGGCCCACATTCTACCGTAACATTTGGTGAGGGGAACAGGGGATGAAAAATTGTAATGCAAAAATACGACCTTGAAAAATCAACTGAACGAAAAGGAAAATTGTGTCTGAGAACTGATTAGAAAACAAGACCGTTTTGGTGACCCAGACCTTGACCAAAACTGGCAGTATCCACACCTGTCTTTAAACTGACATTAAACTGCCTTTGAACTGCCATTGACATCTTTTTGACACAATATTGCTCAACCAGATGCATCATTCCATCTGCCAAGGGTGCTGCTTCCGTGCAGATAATTAAAATGAGCCATTGTTCTAATCAAACAACCTTGACATTTTAGGGGGAATGATAGTGGGGAATATTGTACACCTGATAGGACAGTGAAAAGACAAGGCAGGATCTTGGCCAAGTCACGTGAAACATGTCTTGTTACATGTCCACATCCTTCCCGTCTTTCTACCTTTGTATCAGGGCTCGTTTGGTATGTCTCTGGTTGCAGTTGCATCTCCGTGTGCCGCATCCGGTCTTTTACTCTATAATTAGTTACGGATGGAAGAGTAGAGATACCAGTGTAACAGGCGCTTGAGGTGGGGTACGGGTACCGTTTTTTGGCCAAAATGGCTGCTTCTGCCGTCGCAACGGTTCTGTGTCTTTAGATACCCGTCAATCCTCTCAGATCAACTTCCATACCGACCCCTATTCCTACTCTCCTATTTTTATCCCCTTTTCAAACTCTACCTTTCCGTGCCCTCGTTTCACACCTGCAGTCCACACCCTGCCTTGTTGGAGACTGAGACATACAAAACTGGCGTTCCCGTTTCGGCTGATAATACGACGCGTTTATTTGGTGCCTGACTGATGAGTATGGGTAGACGTTGTAAACGAAGAGTTGTACTTGTACTAGGAGTAGTGTAGTGATGTGGTTGTACACTTGCCGTTTCTTACCCCCTTCCATCATCACCGTGCTTCAAACACGCCCCTCACTGCATGCAAGGTCTGTGGCTTGCGAATGGCTCTTTTATGTCAGATATATGGGCAGTGTATATTGAGAATGTGCCTGGTCAGTTTTGGGGGTCTTCGTGTGGAAAAAATATTTTTAGCTGAGACAGGAATGGCCGAATTCAGGATGGTCACGTGACTCACATACCACTCTGTGCCGCCTCATATCTCAGTCCACCTAATACTCGTACATTCCCCCGAAACCCTTGAACCGCTTGGGGTCATCTCTTTCAACCTTGTTGGTGGAGGCTGTGATTTACCCTACTTGGGTGAGACGAGCCCTAACCCCACAGAAACGACGCAGATCCGTGATACCTGCACATATCACGTGGGTGCCGAGTCACGTGACGCGGATTGGGGGTTGAGGTCAGGTTCTCGTAAAAATGTGTTTAGGGTGGAGTTGGATTTAGGAGTGTAAACATACTCATTAATGAACGACATCTCGCAATAGAGGGAC
Organism: Yarrowia porcina; assembly: GCA_900519025.1. NCBI lineage: Eukaryota > Fungi > Ascomycota > Dipodascomycetes > Dipodascales > Yarrowia > Yarrowia porcina. The sequence continues at coordinate 287,561 of ULGT01000015.1, read as the reverse complement.
AACACGATAGAAACGACAACACGACAAAAACGATAGAAACGAATGATGGTAATTATCGTACATCGTACATCGTACATCGTACATCGTGGACCCTGACGTTGCTAGGCATTACTCAATCTCTACAGTGCGATAATAGCATGTTATCGTGCCATTATAGTCTCCTAAAGTGGTATGGGTTAAACAGTTGAGTGCCAACAGACATGCTAATTAGCACCTAAAGAATACTGGGAGATGATGTGATTGGTGTATACAGCTGTACAGGCAATTCTACCTACAAGGTGATTACGTACATTGCGGTATTAGACGAGTTATGAGCTATCGAGTGTAAACATACCAATTACTTGCATGAATGGATCCACAATTTCACAATTTCAAAATATCAATCTCGTATTCACAACTCATACTAAACGCGTAAACCGAATCTGGACAAACACGGTCTTTTGTCTTCCAACACGTCGAATATTATCTGCCTAACCTCCTCCCTTTTTCGCTTTCCATCAAAAATGAATCCGCCTCACTAGTGTGACACCCCTGTTCGGGTACACTCAATACTTCACGTGGTTTAGACCTTCCCGAATGTCTAACTTAGAGGAAGGCCCGATAATTCCAGGGCCTGTATTACAGCTTACAGAGGTCCTAGAACAGCCCTGGATATTTCAAAATACTCATCTCAAATACAGGGTCATTTCAACGGTGTAAAAATACTCTACATTGCACGATAATGTCCTGTTTGATAGATGTTCATGACATCACTATCTGCTATAAGCTCTTGTCGATCAAAGATTAACTATAACAACCAGACTTGATATCTCCCCCCTAAATGCAATACTCCCAACTGGCCTTGTCGACGATAGTCAACTAAGAAAAAGGAGGCAGACAAAAGGGGAGAAACAGACAAAAAGGGAACATGTTGGGGGACATTTTAGGACATGTGTCGTGTGCCCAACCATTGTATATGCAGGATATTTCACATTCCAGAGTGCTGAAAATGTGCATGAGTGCATTCCTTTGTCGAAGACTCGTCCAGTGACCTTTTTGAAGGTCTTATGATGCTCTGGTTGAAACAAAACAATTGCTTTTACTGCTCTGAAACGGGTCAGATATGATTGACAATTTTTGAGAATGCTGGGAGGTCTTGGGTTTTGTTAATGGCATCTTTTGAGGTGTTGCTAGATGAGCTTAAGGTTTGGTGGTAACCACAGTAACCCCACTTTGGCCATTTCAAAACAAGACCACGAAAACGGACGCGACAGAGGTATAGCGTGTTATAGACGTGGCAGAGAGAAGCTGAAAGCGGCATTGTAACCAGAATACACAGCTTCTCCTGATTACCCCTTTAAAACACAAAAATCGCCCTTCTACTCCCTCCAATTTCGCTCTCTCCCCTCAGACCATCTTTGGAGTCACAACAAACAAAAAATAAAGTTTCGCAACGACCAGTAAGCAAAAAAGTACACCGGTGCTATTCTCGAGCTACCTATACCAAGTCGAATCGGTCTCCATTTTGTTTCTCCATTGCACCCACCTGCTGACCAGTCAGTAATTCATTCATTCTGCTTTGGACAGGCCCATACGACTTGAAAGACAAGCATTAGACTTACGACAACAAGGGACAGGGTATACATTCGACTCACCACACCCCCTACGACACCTGACAGAAAACTTGACAGCTTCCTATTGGAGTAAATTGAATACACGTTGACGACCACCAAACGACCCTTCGAGAGCTCCAAGCCCTCTATTCATCTCGACACCTCCACACACGTTTCCATGGACTCGAAACGAAGTCTTTCAGGGGCTCCTTCCAGCCCCCGAAGATGGACCCAGAAACGGGTGAAAACGGACTCGTTACTTGAAGAAAGTCGTCTGTTTCGGCCCACGTCGCCGCTCAAGTGGCACAGAAAGAAGGGTGGCATGAGACCCAAGATTTCCGCGCCTCTGGAGGCTGCCCATACCAAGTTTTATACCCCTAGTGGCAGTCCTCGTACCGAGGCTGGTGGATTTGCATACACGGTCGAAATGCCCAATTCCTTCACGTTCAATCATTCGAGTATTTTCCATGAGCATTTGTCTGACTCTGACAAGTCGAATGAAGAGCGTGAACGGATGTTTAACACGTCCATTGACTCGTTCAATAAGAGTATGGACATGTTGAAAAAGACTGGTACTGCGTCCAGTAGTCGTCTGAATCTGTCGTTGAAGCCCCTAGCTCTTTCTTCTGTACCTCCTCTTGATATTCCTCACGATTTGATGCAGGCAGAAAGTGCTTCTGAAGACGAGTTTCACGATACTAGGAGCTCGTTCAGAGTGAGTCTGGTGTCTCTACATGGACTCACGGACATCAACAACGAGATTAACGACATCAACGCACAGATTCAGGACATTAACCAGCAGATTCGAGGGATTGGAGGAGAGGTGGATAAGATTGAGACGGTTTTGGCAGTAGCACCAGTAGACCAGATGCTGACTGCAAAGATGGATACTAGACCGGATAGTAGTGTCAACACGGAAAACATTCTTGACGAGTTGTCTTCCCTAGAACACGAGGATGAGGAGGACCAAGAGGAGGAATACAGTTCTGAGGGAGCTGCTGCTGCTGCTGCTGCTGCTCCTCAGGAGGGAGAGGATTCATTGAGACCTTTGGAGTATGATCTTGGTAATGGACCCAAGACTTCCATGCCTAGATTTCCCACGACTTCTACTCTAGGTACTTTGGTTGATGAGGGAGGAAAGGAGAAGGTCAATACGGCCACCTCTGCCGCGGCTGCCGCTCTAGCATCTCCTAGATCGTTTGCTACTTCTGCTTCAGCTAGAACACTCTTTGCTGACCGGTTCATTGACCCCGAGAGTATCAGAGACAGCATTCGAGTGGTGGATATCAGTGTTCGAGACGACGATGAGGAAGACCAGGAAGGAGGACGAGAAGAAGGACAGCCGTACACCATCAGTCCAGGTAATAATGAGGAGCAACAGCGAGAAGTCAGTCATGATGACTCTTCTTCTGCCCTCAACTCTTCTTCAGTCATTGCATCTACTCCCATCGATCTTTCTCACGCTAACCTTGCAGCCACTAACCTCTTTAGAACCCATCAGGACCGTTCAAAGTACACTGAGAACGGTATCCTAGACAACAGAGTGTCTCTCATTTCTACAGGAGAACACAAGTACCCTCTAGATATCGACAATCTTTCTCCTATTCGAGGAGGATCCGATGAGCCTTCCTTCTCGCTCAGAAATGTACCCATTGAAACTTCTCATAGAGATGATTACATTTTCGATCAGATGCAGCAGGAAGAAGAGGGAGAAGTGAGACTCAGTACTGCCATTGAGTCGACTTCAAGACCTATCTCAACGGTCTCAACACACTCTTCTTCTCTAGCCGGTACTGCTGGAGGTTCTACTGACTCTCTAGGCATTCATTTTGCTCCTCCAGACCTTCTGTCTCAACCCATGGGCTTCAAAATGGTGTCTAACGATATGGGTGGATGTTCTTCTTCCGAAGACTCTGCTCTTCAACAACATACCACCAACGATGTCACTGAACGAGCTATCCCATTGTCTGACTTTGCAAACAGTTCCTTTGCAGAGCTCAATTCAGGAGACTACCAGTTTCCCGATCTTGATATGGATGAACCTCTTGAACAACAGCCCCAGAAGAGTTTGGTTGCCCCAGATACCCCCCTCTCTGTCCACTCTCAGCAGTTCTCTTACCCTCCATCGTTATCTTACTCTCCGGCTTCCATGGAAGAGCCCATCATGCATCCCCCTCGCGCTCATGTCCCCTTTGTTTTCCGATCTCGAGAACTGGACGAGAAGGACCATGGTCTTTACGCTCAGAGCAACACCGTCTTTGTCAACAATGCCTTTATCCCTTTCTACCCTTCTCCAGAGAACTCTCCTCAGTTCCCTAACATCAACTCCTTCCCTGAAGTCAGAGGAGTTCCTAACAAGGAGCCTCCCAAGGATTACCTGGAGATGAAGGCCAAGAGAGATAAGGAGATTGCTCGTCTTACACGTGAGTTTGAAGAGCGAGATCGAGAACTGTTGGCTCAAGGACTGGGTGGTAAGAATGATGGTGGAGATGATATGTTCAACATTCCCTCTTCCACTCCCGCTCCTCTTCGAGTCAAGAAACAGAGAGATAATAAAGCACCAAGTGAACGACCTATGAGTGAGGTCCCCCAGATCCCTCAAAGGGCTGCTTCAAGACCAAATTCCATGCGGTCTTCGGTCATTCCTTCTGGAGAAATGTATCATAGTGATCTTGACTACATTCAGCCTCTTCCTATGATTGATGCTTCTCGAATTGAACTTGATGAGTTTGAGATTGAGGCTGAGAAGCAGGTGGATGTTTTGTCTCCTACTACTTCACAGAGACAGGCATCTTCTGGCTCTACAGGTACTGTCATTCGACATCCTCTTCAGAACGAGTTCCCTTCGTTGCCAGACAACCAGATGTTGTTTATGACTCGAACAGGCCAGAAACAGAACTTTGGCAAGATCCAGCCGTTCAAAAGTAACCCTGGAGGCACTCATTTGTACGACCTTGAAGCCCAGAGAGAACACAACATGTGCCGAGACTCCATCTCGCTACTGATGCTGTTCCTCTTCTTCTTCATGCCACCTCTCTGGCTGGCTATGGGTCTTGGATACTTGGATTCGGTGGCAGGAGAGGTCAAGCGATCGCACAAGAAGGCCGCTCTAGTGCTTGGAGGAACCATGGTTGTGGCAGTGGTGGTAGGAATATCGGTAGGATTAGGAGTCGGGTTGACGAGGTAACCATAGGTGACGCTAATGACGTAGTCATTAGCCGTGCTAGATCTGAAGTCCAGGTGTAGTGCATTCAGTGTGGCAAGATACACTCTTGCTTGTCACACACTTTGCTGTTAACTCAGCCGTGACTTTAGTGCATCTCTTTGCTGCTTTAGCCACATCTCTTTGCTGTTCATTCAGCCGTGATCTCTTTCCCCTTTAGTTGATCACATTCACCTCTGACCTGACTCTCTGCTTTTAGCCGTGGCTGTTTCATCATGACAGCTGCATTCGAACTACCGGTCGCATTCCGCCACGATACAAGACGACATATTACTTACACCAGTTCATCGGTCATTGCCGACATTTAGCATAATCCCCATTTATTTATGATTGAAGTGGAAGTCTGTAGACTGAGAAACTTGATAGGAAAGAAGTGTCTCAGTAGAAGTTTTAGTATTGAAGGAGGAAAGTAGACCTTGAAAGACAATCATGGTTGAACTGATGAGAAGACGTGGACTATGTACAACTTATATTCGAGGTGACACTACATTACTCCTAATACAAAGAGAGCCATAGCGGCGAAGAGAGAACTGATTGAAGTGCACCTGACCCAGTACAAGTAGAACTAGTCGTAAGTATCTCAGGCTGTTCAACAGTTGGGAATGTATTGTTCGTAGATCTGTGTCAAATTGGGGGCATTGAAGCTGAATAAGGCTGTTGACATCTCTTTGGTTCTTGGTTGATAAGGGCATTTGAAGGGTATTGAATGGCCCCCTCAAGATAGAGAATAATAGAACTACAGTCTCCTACAGAAGTAGGAATTGTGGAGTAACGACTGAGATTAATAACTGTCAATTACGTAAGAACTAGTTATATTACGAACTCCCCTGAACAGAGCAAGTCCCCCTATTGTCCCAGGTACGATAGCTACAACAGTAGAGAGATCAATGTAGTCAAACTACAAGTGTATACGAGTAGTTGATGCAATTCGAGACATTTTTGATGGCTGTAAGAAGTCCAATACTGTCTAATAGTTTTCCAAAAAATGCCTCTACCTGTCCTTGATCTGGCCTTGACTGTTAATCGTCATACAAGGTAAAGAAGAAGGGGTCTCAACCAGTGTTCTCATTCTACTACCTGTACAAAATAACGCATTCAATCTATAGAACAATTCCCAACTGTTGGTCCAGTTCAAAAGTGACAGAGCACTATTGTAAGATACCGCTCAAGTTGAGCTGAGCTCTTGTATCACATTTGGGGCATCTCTGGCTAAATGCAATAATCCAAGGACGTATCGTAATTCAGATAGAGGTAGAAATCCGAAGAGACATACATGTAGCAGGTGGTCATGGGTGAGCGGGTTCGAGAACGGGTACGGTAGTGTAGAGAATAACGAGAAGTCGTCCAGCAACAAAGAACAGACCCGGGTCTCACTAATTACTAAGGCAGAGGTATAATAGGTACACGGTGTAGGGCGTGACCTTGGGCAGTATTAAGGCAGACTACCGGTGGTGCTGTTTTAAGACAGGACATAAGACAGGACATGTGATAGTCCGTCTTAGGCCGTGGGGTCTGTCTTGGACCGTTCACAGGGTCCGTCTTGAGCCGTTTATGCGAGGGTCCGTCTTAGATACAACTTCTATTACTTGTCTTGCCTTCAAGGGTCCTTTTTAGGCGTCTCATGTGAGCTCCTTCTTACTGTAAAGTCCGTCTTACTTAAGTCCGTCTTACTTGTAGATACCAGGTTCTCATGTGACAGATATATCCTCTTAGTTCATGTCGAATTACGTCACTTCAGGCAGGGCCAGAGTCAGCCGCACCGAGCCTTGCTGTCTGATCGTACACTGTCAACAAAGTGCAATGTTTCTTGTCCCCACGTGCAATGTTTCAGGGGTCCTAGGGTATAGCAATGATCATCGTGTTTATATGATACGACACGACATACGATATAATATCGGAGTATTTATGTCAGGCACAATATGTACATACGATACAGGCATACAACATACCTGATAGTTACGGCCTGACTAAGCAAAAACGATGATTAATCAATGAGGCATGAGGCTGGACCTCAATGTCCTCACCGGATAGCCGGAAACTGGGGTAGAGCGTGACAAAGCGGGGAGCCATTGCGCATGCATTCCGGTTTGCTCCGTGAGGTTTCCGACAAGGGGGGAGTGCATGTGTGTGTGTGGGAGTGTTTGTGTGTGATTGTTTCGGAACGTCGGCCCGTGGGCTCGGCGTCTTTGGGGACAAGTCACGAGACTGGCATGGATATTATCTAGACAATATTCCGTGGTCGTGTGAGCTGTACTGCTGGCCAATCAGAGCTACCTACCAGTTTGGTGGGGGGTAAAGAGAGGATTGGGAGAGGTTCGTGGGGGTCAGTGGCCAGTTGTGCTAAGTCCTTACTTTTATGTGCTTTTACCATGTGGATAGACAACATTGGTTGAACTTTGGACCTTTAAAAAGTTAGTCATGGAAGAGTCTTAGAAAGAGACTGATGAGATGCGAGACGGAAGACGAATTGGTACAGTAGCAATGTACGATTGTGAGGCTGAGACAGATGACTATGGTAGACAATAGGCGTGACCTTGTGTCGTTGTGTCTGTCTTTTGTCACATTACCCTTCACACTATTAATTCTTCCCCCCTACTCATTTCGTATTACACTCTTTATTATCGGGAGCCAAAATGTGAGGGAAATTGTTTTTGCGGATACTTGAGAAGTAATCTAGAGTCTAGCGGTCGTACAGGCGGCCCGAATGGGCGCGGAGGATGTACATTCACCCAATCTATACGTCTCTTCTGCCGTAAAAGTACTTTTCTCGAACCTCAAGCGAGAGGTATTTGACTAAAGACGCATGGCCCAACGTGGGAAAAAGCACTGCAATGCGGGCTTTGCCAAGTGGGTCTAGAATTGTGGATTAAAAAAAATTGTGTGTAAAAAGTGTGGAAAAAAATGATAATTGCAAGACAATGTCCAATACGACACTGGTAAACCATTAGTAAATCTATAATACCAGCTGTTCTGACACGGATCACCCACCTGACTTGCCCTTCCCCTCACTGGCCGTATGGTTTAATCAACTTGTCTTGTTGTCGATCAGTGTGGACTTGACACTCCCGAGTCCCATGCGGCGAGAATGAAAAAAAAAAAAGATGCACGATTTTTCAGCAAAAAAAAGAATAATGCATACGAATATCGTATAGTAAAAGTTGGTCAATTATCACTGTACTATTCACCAATAGAAGATCTTGTAAAATCTCCGTTTTATCATAAACCTCGTCTTTTTCTATACCTGTATCCACCTCTTCAATCGCCAATCTCTTGTAACGTTGCAGTGCAGAGATGTTCAGTCAGATAGCCCACTGAAATTTGGGTGGAAAAAGAGAGGCAGTGGATAGAGCGAATATTGTCTATTGCACACGGATACTCTGATCCGGGCGGCTAGCAGACCCCACAGGATTGTTTTGAATACACACGTACCCCGTAGTTTTCTGCACACGGGTTCCCCCCATTACTTGTGGAGAGAGGCTGTTCCCCTCCCCCTCGTTAATATCACGTTCCATTGAGTCTTTGACCAGGGCTCTTGTTTATCACACTGTGTTGGCTGCTGTTTGACAGACTGCGGTAAAGGCTATCCTCTTTTTCGTTTTGGGCTTCCTAGTGGCTCTAGACCGGTACATAATCGTGCTTTGAGTTTCAACAGTCATGGTGGTAGAGGTTAAAGACGTAGGGTGGCCGAGTGGAGGAAGGAGAGATTGTAGGGGTAATTTGTGGGGGAAATGAGCGGAATATTATATGGGTGTATCCGTTAGAGTTGGGGCTCCTGCCTCGTGGTCTTTTCTGGCCTACAGCTCTACAGCTCGGTCTATAATATCGGCTCTCAAATATCTCTCACTCGGCACCCTGCAAGGGACAAAGCCGTTTTTTAGCTTTTCAAGGCGATGTGAAATTCGGTTTGATAAAAGAAACGGCACGTATATAGAGAGCGGGTGGTCCAGAGAGGATGGAGCCCAAGTTGCAACCTCCTCTCTCACAATGCTCATGTCCTACACCACCGCACGCACTCTGCCATATGCCTTTCCCATGAAGCATCAACACTATGAACATGTTGAACATGTGGAACATGAACATATCGAACATCAGCATATCGAGCATGTCGAAGATGAACAAATCGAACACATTGAACATATCGAACACATTGAACATATCGAACACAAGTCTTACACCACACACTCGACCAACGACTACGAAATCGAATACGTCGAGTACGCAGAAGAAGTGTCTGAAATTTCCGACTCGGACACGGAACGATCGTCTCTCTGCTCCATGCCTGAAACATGTGCAACCTCAGTTTCCGATCTCGATGACGACTATATGAGTGCAGAGGCCGTGGCCCAACTAGCCAGCTCGAAGGATAAGCTGGTGGTGGTGATCGATAGCGCCGTCTACGACCTGAGCTCCTACCAGGCCCAAAACGGACTAGTGCAAATGGTGCTCAAGTCTCTGAACGGCTCAGATGCGTCCTGGCAGTTTTGGCGAATGAACTCCAGACAGCAATGGGAGGAGATTCAAAAGTTTCGAATCGGAGTCACCACGGGCGTTCAGACAAAGTACAGCCCGCCAAAGGAGCGGTTTTTCTCCCTTCGACGGGTTTACTAAAGGTATACAAGAGACCTTACTTAGGTACTAAGCCAGGAGCATTGACCTAACCGACGAGCATTGAGGAGAGGTACCTAGGGAATTTACCTAGGATATACCAAATTCGGCATGACTGCCATGGACCTGGAGTCCGCACACTAACGTATTTATAGCATGCATTACCAATCAACCAAATCGAGAGGCTGTAGTCTAAGTATTCCAGTAGGAGCCGTCGGAGTAAGTCGGGAGAGCCGTGTCCAAAGAGGGAGTACCAGGGTTCTATAACAGGGTAATGCTCTCGTATAGATCAAACCTGAATCTTCGAAAGAAGGTAGAAATGGTCTCCACTCTGACCCAGGACCGTCAAGTGATCAAAACCATCTAACCACCAGATCAACTGATGTGATTGGTAATTCAGTTTTCTTCACCCGGGTATAGTTAACATCTATCAGTCTCATGTCCTTGTACGGCAATCCAAGTGAAACATGTTTCAGTCCAACGGTGAGCAATAAGACACGGCTAGCAAGCAAACCACTCATGTAATAAGATAGTTGACCATTTGTTGTGAATCAAAACTCCACAGCAAAAGACCCACCGAAATAATTCTCTGCAAATGTTAGTCCATAATAATGGAGCAAGACAAATGCGGTAGACATGGTAGCCTGTAGAATGACCAAAAAAAGGCAACACCAAGCACAGCCAAAACCACACCAAAATGACATCGTATCGCCTCGATTATCGTATGCCAACCAGGGTGTTTGCTCCACTAATACCCCTCCCCCGCTTCACATGAAAAAACTCAGCTGGAACACCGAGCCTTTACCTCGGCCAGGGTCTGGCGACGGGTACAGGTTTCATGCAGCAGGTTATCGTTGTTATCGGTGTTATCGGCGTTATCTGCGGACACGGGCATAAGTGAGACCGAATGGCCGTGGGTGCACCAGATGCGACGGGCCGCGGCTTTCCGGCTTAGTGCAACCTGTGGCTTGGTGGTGGGAGGATCCAAGAGATTTGACGTCTCTTAGTCCAGCGTGTCTCTCATTGTCTTTTTGTCTCTGGTAGCCGTTTTCGTCTTTAGAAATAGACTACAAGGCATTGGGAACATTGAAGACAGGGCAGATGGAGGCTGGGGAGACATTGGGAGAACAGAGAAAATAGACTGGTCAACCAAGGCTCAGATCCACTACAGATCTGACCAGTCCTTTGCAGTTTAGGAGTGAACAAGAAGAAGGAATTTATCGAAGGAAACACCCTTATATACGCAATTCGTGATTTGTACCTATTGTACCCACCACACACACAGTTACTCACTTCCACAGCACAACTTGCTCAGCCAACATAACAACACATGTCAAATGCACAGCTGATTAGATGTGGATGAGACGACGAAAATAGTTGCTGAAAAAAGCTGCTTAAGAGATAATTAAAACGTCCAGAAACACCGACAATCAACTACCACACCCACAGCCTTTTAATTCCGCTTACTAACCAGCTCCTTCAACCTCTTCCTCTCCTCCCCGCACGTGACCCTAACCCAAGATAAGCGCGCAACCAAACCTACACCAGACTAAATATCGGACCTCTAGACTCGTTAACAAGTCACTCTTGCACCATGGGAAACGTTCCGGGCAAAGAACAGCAGCTGCGCAACGCACGGTCCATCTCCGAGGACTACCTTCGCGACGGCCAGGTTCGGAGTAAACGTCCGTCGGCTCCTCGAGAAAAAAAACGAGAGCCCCGGGTCTTTGTGGACCCCAATGAGCAGGTGGATGGAGGCTACTTGGTGCCTCAGGGCGTTTATACGGGTCCTCAGGACTTTGACATAATGGTCGTCAAGTCCTTGATGACCAGTCGCAAACTTGCCCCCTTTTTTAAGGGTCTACAAGACTATGAAGAGGACTGGACTGATCATCAGCTTATGGCTGCCATTCGAGGGTTTCCTGTTCCTAGTGCGTCATCCGAATCCGCTGGAGATTCTGCAGAGACACAAAAGGGCGTTTCTACGGCTTCGGAAGTCTCGTCTTCTCCTTCTCAAGCCATCTCTACCCCTTCACATCATCTCTCGCCACCTACAGCTCCTCCTCAGGTAGCCATTTCTCCTCCTAGACACACTCTGTCGTCCAATAACCCGTTCAGAGACCCGCTGGAGCATCTGTCGCATCTAAGAATCGATCTGGACAATACCACGCTGTCTCAAAGTGCTCCTACTCCGTCCTGGATGCGGTCTGGAGAACCTGATCAGGAAGATGGAGACGAACTCATCAACCCAGGCATCCTACAGTCGCCACCAAGCAGGGAGGCTCCTAAACCTCCGCCTTCAAGGCAACGGGCAAAGACGGTGACAGCAAAGGAACCCCCACTCATGGTCAAAATCTACAGAGACCCTATTGAGTGTCCCATTTGTTTTCTTTACTACCCCAACTCGCTCAACATGACCCGATGCTGTGCTCAACCCATCTGCTCAGAATGCTTTGTGCAAATGAAACGAGCCGAACCTCATCCTAGACACGATGAGCCCGAACCAGACACGCTGCTGGGCCAACTGGATCTCATTTCAGAACCCACAGCCTGTCCCTACTGCGCCATGTCCGACTTTGGAGTGGTGTATTCTCCTCGACATGGTCCTGGAGCCAAGGCAGCTGCAGCCAACAGTGCTGACGCCGCCGCAGCAAAGACGAACGGTGATGATTCAGCTATTGACGATTCCGCAGACTCAGCAGACGCCATTGATACCACTAATATGGACGATGTGGCCGACAAGCTGATGCACATGTCTGGAGCAAAGAGACGGTCGTCCATCAGTGTCACCAACCCCAACGTGGTCACCGTGGACCGTGTACGACCCGATTGGTCCAAGACTCTTGCTGCTGCTCGAGCCAGAGCTGCCCGAAAAGCCGCCACTGCCAACGCTCTTCACGCCACGGCATTTGTGGAAGGAGGTAATGGCGAGGTTGCAGGCTCATCTAGATCGTCGCGTCGAACCCGTCAAAATCATGAGCAGCGACAGGCTGCCAGAGCGCAGGAGCTCGAGCAGATCATGCTCTCGGAAGCCATGCGACTTAGTATGCTCGAGAGCCAGGAGGCCGAGGAGAAGCGCAAGGAGGAGAAGAAGTAGAAAGATCGAATGGGGGAGGCCTTGACGGAGGAAAAGAGAATTAGGAAAATGTGGGGAGGATGGTCCAGGACGGAGTCAATGGGTGAAGCCCACGGACCAGAAGCCTGACATTCCTCCTACCACAACGAATAGATATTTATATGCATAGCCGTGAGAAAGTGAATTGGGGTAGATTGTCTGGACGCGTGTCTATGACTAAGTGAACTGCTTATAATTAATAGTGGAGTTTATGATATACCCAGGGTTGAGTGTAGATGCTATTGTATGAGATGTATTACTAAGACCATAGAGTATGATACTAGTAGAGGGAAGTATATGGAGGCACTGGAACAGAAACACTTTCAATTGCTGTAATTGCTGTTATTCGTACTTTTCGTACAGCAACCTCACTTATCCACTTTACACTGATCGACACTCTTCCCGTAATGAACTGCAGGGTCTGCAGAATGTCTTGTCTTAATTTGCGGTGCCTGAGGGGGAGGAGAAGCAAGGAAAGAGGGTGAAATCAAAGGGAGGGGGTATATAGGAGTGAAAATGAGTGAATAATCCAGTTTAAATCTGGGTTGTGTCATTTCTACCGCTTTTTGGAGTGTTTCGAATGTGATACTTTTTGTGCGCAGAAATCTATGAATATTGGTACCATTATAATCCTATCACTTTCAGGAGCTCAAATATGCTATCCACTTCTTGATTGTGTTCTCCCCTCCCAACTTACCCCTTTCACCCAAATATTTCCTGGGACAACCTTATTTATCATCCACGTGACTATATCCCAATTTGGAAAAGACGTCACACAAGGTTTTTCGAGCCCACTCCGGTGCAGCCCACAGTTTGGCGATTTCACCAGAGCTTCGAATTTTACGAACGTATACACAACAAACGAAAATGTCTGCTGACGCTCTTGTTTCTTACGCTGCCCTGATTCTGGCCGACGCTGAGGTCGAGATCTCTTCCGACAAGCTCATTGCTATCACCAAGGCCGCTGGCTCTCCCGTTGAGCAGGTGAGTAGGGAGAATTTGAGGAGGATTTGAGGTGGAAATTTGAGGATTTATGGATTGATTTGAGACGACAAACGACGGCTGAAGGATTTTGAGGGGTTGGATATGGTTTTGAAGAGTTTTGAGGGTATATTGATCGAGTTGGTTGTGTCTTTAAGATGTGGTTTAAGAAGGTCCTTTAATTAAGGATGATCTTGAAACATATGCTAAAGGGATGAATGCAACTTGATATCACACCTGATAACAGCCAAAGAACATCCTGAAAACGCGCTTTCAATGCTTTTGACCCGTCTGATGTCATTATTCCGTCCCCAAGTCTTTCCTTTGTATCATATATTTGATATGTTGAACCCCACTAACTCAGGTCTGGGCTGATGTCTTCGCCAAGGCTCTTGCCGGCAAGGACCTCAAGGAGATCCTCTTCAACATTGGAGCTTCCGGCCCCGCCGCCGCTGCCGCCCCCGCCGCTGCTGGAGGTGCTTCCGATGCCCCCGCCGCCAAGGAGGAGGAGGAGGAGAAGGAGGAGTCCGATGACGACATGGGCTTCGGTCTCTTTGACTAAGCGCCTTTTTCATGAACGAAATGGAAAAGAAAAAATAAGTTAATGTATATTATCTTGGGTGATAAAATATGAAAATTACCACCCGGTGATTGGAAATTGTTAGATGGGTTGGTAGTTGTAATGAAGTGTAGGAGATGGTACCACAATGAAGTATAGTTGAGTATATATACCGTTAGACTGAAGTCATAAAGTGATTCAGGGGAACGTTTTGACCATGTATCTGCGGTATCAGAGGTCTTGGAGTAGATATGACAATGTTCTATGAAGTGTGGTTGAGTGCTATTCACTTGGTAAGGTGGATACTTGGGATGAGGAGTAGAGCAGAACTCCAGGACTACATGTAGTTGAACATATAAAGGGTGTTGTCTCATGGCGACTAGTACGAGTAGTTTGAACTGATGTATTATTCCATTCGAAGAATGCCCTTGTTGGACAGGATTATCTCTCAATCTCTTTAACTGGATGTGGATAATAATCTCACTGAGAGGACTTCTACCTGACATTGAGAGAACATTTAGGACAAGGAGGACTTGATAGAAATGATATTGAATGACTAAAGAATGGTATGATCAACTCCTTTACTTCCCACTGTCTTCACCTATACTGCACAATGCTCTCTCCGTATATATGTAAGGTAATCCCCATTGACATTTATAACAGCACATTGGAAGTTTCATTGATCATTGAGACTACACCCGGAAGCGTGTAAACCATGCTATCATTTGTGCTGTGTTATTGCAGCCCGGATTAATATCATTCATGGTAAGCATAGACATGACCTTCAAGACAGTGGAGAGTAGAAGTACTGTACGGAGAGACGGTAGATGCAGTGGATATCCAGAGTTGACTAACCTGTAATTTCTGCTATTAAAAACACATTAAACAACTCACCATTGTTTCATCTGTTTTATCAGTATAACTGTACTCGTGTTTTACATCTAGATCATGAAACAACAGAGCAGAGTGACTCAAACCACGGAAAGTCCAACTATAACGTTACAAGAACTTTTTTGAGGGACATCTAACGTAGCCAGTGTGAATTGTGCACTTGTCTAACTCGCAATGACTTTTATTTCATGTCCTTTACCACGTTACCACTTCACCACTACTGTATATGCTGGTCGCCTTCCCTTACAGATACAGAGCTAGGAACTGACATAAGTCTCTCAAAGTACAGAATTTCTACTTCATCTGGATACATTGCTGGTGATGATACTGGGTTAGTGATGTCAATTAACAACTGAAACTATTGTGACAGTACACTACAGTATCCAGGGTTGGCCATAGACCATGTCCTGTGAAGTAATCATCTCTCAGATCGTATCAATTGCTCTAACCATCGACTTGGCCAATAATTGAGCGGGTTGAAAACACACCTTCATAAGCCTTCTTATTTTATCATTACTCTGACCATCTTCCATGTTTATCACCATGCTATAGGGTCTCTATATCAGTCTAGAGAGTTCTTCATTTGTAGGTGTGCCTATCATAGAGTGGAAGAGGGACCTAGCTACATGTACTGGTACCTGGTACCTGGTAGAAGTCTCTGTAGAGCACACCAATACTCACTCCGTTCTCCTATAAAAAGTGAAACTAAGCGATGTATATACGTGAATTATCACAATGACATCAATAGTCACTCCACTGTTAAGACGGTCTCTATATCTACCACCCACTCCCTCCTAACCATGCACACCACCTGCACTCCCACTCAAAAGAGCCATGCAGTGTGAGAAAACTTTTATCAGAAATTTGGGTGAGATAACGAGACAAATAGGAACGAGATAAATGCGATAGCTGGGGACGAAACGGCTGATAAATACAGTACCGTCATAGCAGCCAATTTAAAAGCACTAATAATGTTATCAGCTCATCTTTTATATCTCCACCTTCTCCTTATCACCATCTCCTTATCACATTGCTACTCTTCTTTTTCTTCTTTTCATCAATTACTTTACAGTCTACGTCTGTCTCTGGCTTTGAGCTCCTCTTGTCACTCCCGCCGGGTCCATAAGTAAATACATTTTTTAAATTGCCCACGTGCTTATTTCTTCTTCTCGGCCTCGGCGTCAGCGGCGTCCTTGGCTCGCTTGGCTCGGATGCCGGCGTATCGCTGGGTGGATCGGGCCATTCGGAGGGTTCTGTATGCGTTCTGCTCCTTGGCCTCGGCAGAGATGGCTCGGGGCTCGGACTCGGCAGCCTGCTGGACAATGGGGAAGGTGGCGGAGGTGGAAAGAACCTGGACGGCAGCCTTGGCCTCGTTGGTCTCACCCTTCTTGAGCTTTCGGGGGAAGACAATCAGCTTGGACTGGTACTCCTTGAGTCGGAGAACGTTGGCCTCAAGACCCTCGACGGATCGGTTCTGTCGTCGGTGGTCAACGGCAATACCAATGGTTCGAGCGTAGTCTCGGGGGATTCCGGCAGCCTTGAGCTCCTCAAGAGAGAAACCTCGACCGGCTCGGACCTTTCGGTTGTATCGGATGGTGGGGGCTCGGACAATGGGTCGCAGCAGATCCAGAGGTCGGGGAGCAATGGCAGCGGCCTTCTTGGTTCGTGCCAGTCGTCGAGAAGACTTCTTGCCGGGCTGGTCAAAGTGGGTCTTGACCCGCTCCTGCCAGTTCTTTCGGAAATGGTTCTTGACGAGGGGGTAGTTCTTACCGATAGCTGAGTTAGTATGTGAAGTGAAACGCACGAAGTGCGTTGAACGAGCGAAGAATCGAGTAAGTGTACAAAGTACGCTGAATACGAGAGTCTGGAGACATGAATCCGTCTGAATTCTGGGAGAGGTTTAGCACTGAAGTCCTTCACTGCTCTCTTTGAAGAGCACTTCGTCCTAGAAGACTCCTTCTACAGCTCCTCTCCTGGACACTTCAGCTCCTTCTCTCTCGTCAAATCTCCTTCTCTCATTCCGTGATTCTCCCTCTGATTCTCTCCTCTCAATCCTGGCTTGATAGCCTCCTGTAAACATACCCATTTTTGTCGAGTGTCGTTATCGTAGAGAAATCGAAGACTGTGAGTAAAACGAAAAGAGTCTTTCCCAACGCTAGAGTTTTTCGGCCCAATCGGGAAAACAGCAGTCACTGCACGTGACGTTGGGACAAACAGATTGGGAAAGTTACGTTAGTAAGCGAAACATGGAGGCAAGGAAAACAGTTGTATATCCAGTAATATTTGTTGTGGGTGGTGGTTCAATCAATTCAGACGCTCTACAGCGGTCATTTCTTTTATTATAGGTAAGGTATTTCTCCTCGTCAAGTTAGAGACCTCCCATTGGACTGCACTGTATTGACTGTTCTTGGGAACCTCATCAGAAGCTCAGATAGGTCATGTGACCTTGTATACTGATTAGTAAGCGGGGACGGAGTATTCTGATGCGTTCATACCCTTCGATATCTGCTCTTATGTCGTTTTACCATGTCTTCTATTGCGTACCAGTACTCCTCTTAGCTTATGTTCTCTCATATTGTATTCAGTCCACTTGAAAGACATCTTGTTGTGATGTTGACTCTCACAAGTTTACTCTTAAAAACAGATACACCTTCAATACTCATCTATTTACATAGCCCTCTCTCAATTCCTGGTCTATTATTTTTGTTCTGTTCTCCCAGTCACATGACCTCCATACTCCCAACTCAGGTCACATGATATGACTGCGTTTTTTGACTTTCTTCCCGATTGGGAACTCTCCCACGCCAGTGCGTGGCCCGCGACCCACACACTTTGCAGTTTACCTTCGTCTTGAAAATTTCGAAAAGTTGCAAACACACACAACGACAATGTCCGCTTCCGTTCAGGTGGGTAGAGAGAGAAACGAGGGCAATGTGGAGGACGAGAGAGTGGAGGATTGCAGGGTTTTTCTGATGGAGCAGATGTGGAGTTTGAAGGGCGGATTGAGGTAGATTGGAGGACTTGAAGATATGAGATTTGTGGACTTTTGGATGTGGGTTTTAGGAGGTGTCAGATGTTGTGGAAGTCCATATTTCCGTCATGTCCGTTTTTAAGTCAGCTTCAATCTCTTCATTCCGTTCTAAAGCTCTCTAAATGAGTCTTCAATGTGTCTTAAATGAGCTTTAATGAGCTCGTGAAGGATCACCTCAAAGTGCCCAAATCTACGTCCAAAAGACATCAAATTGAGCTGCTTTGATTCTCCCTCGTAAGAGGATCACCCAGTGTTAATTTGAAACTCCTAGTCGTCAGAATGACCCATCAACCACACTCAAAGCTATACTCCTGAGACAAGACTCAGCATCATAACTTCATACTAACTCAGACCTTTGGAAAGAAAAAGACCGCCACCGCCGTTGCCCACGTCAAGGCCGGCAAGGGCCTGATCAAGCTCAACGGTACCCCCATCACTCTGATTGAGCCCGCCGTTCTGCGAATGAAGGTCTACGAGCCCCTCCTCGTTGTTGGCCTCGACAAGTTCGCCAACGTTGACATCCGAATCAAGGTCAACGGTGGTGGACACGTTTCTCAGATCTACGCCATCCGACAGGCCATTGCCAAGGGTCTTGTTGCTTTCCACCAGAAGTTTGTCGACGAGCAGTCCAAGAACGAGCTCAAGAAGGCCTTCACCCAGTTTGACCGAACTCTGCTCATTGCCGACCCCCGACGAATGGAGCCCAAGAAGTTTGGCGGACCCGGTGCCCGAGCCCGATACCAGAAGTCTTACCGATAAGTATGCATTCTGGTCGGTTGTTTATAAAATTAAAAGCATGTTTTAGCGATGATTGTAACGTTGTAGAGGGAGGTATGGGTAAGACTGAACAGTAGACGGTATAGAGCATGAACATCAATCTTAAAATGACAGAAACACATTGCTTGGAGTGTATGAAGATACTTAGCTCAACATTAGTGTATGGGTTCTATCACTCCTCAAACATGTCTCTGTAGGCAGATCATCCTTGTTTATTGAGAACAGCGATAGAGATGACCTTCAGAGGTGACCTATCTTTACATGACCCATCTTAACATGACCTTTACAAGAAGCTGTTTGACACTATAGACCTGAAGAAGTGACAGAGTTGAGAGGTGGTTATACAGAAACATCATCCAGCGGGGCGAGTCTGAATCATTGAGACTTCAAATAGTCCACTTTCGCTGTATATCCACCGACTTTGCGTGGTTATGGTGTATGTCCTGCGTATGACAACAATGAGAGGAATAAGACCATTGGAGACGGACTAAAAGGGAGATATATTGGTCAGCATAGAGAAATGTGGATTACTAGAGCTGGAGTGATCTTCTGATCAAGTCTGGACCTTAATGTGCCTTGTATTGAGTCTGTTACTATAGGTCTTAAGGAAGGCTCTTGAGTGGAGAATACTGGTCATTCAGAGGAGACATCGAAAGCATTGTGTAGTGGTACCTGACAGAACTGTTGAGAAGGGCTTAGTGTCTACACGATTGCAGGCTACTGTAGCTGTTATTGAGTCGAATGTAGCTCTTGTAGTAACTTCTTGGAGAGCACTTGAAGCGTAGCGGTAGATGAAGAACTTATACGTACGTTGAACAGAAAAGAAGAGGTATGTCTGATGAAACTCGTAGTTTATATCTGAATCATGAGCTCCTTTTCAAGTTAAACAATTGTTAATTAGACAAGAAGGGGAATTCTCGTGAAGATCGCTTTCACTCTAAGGCGGCCAGTGCATCCCGGAGGCCATGGTACTTATTCAAGTCTATTAAAAAGACGAAAAGGCAGTTCAGAAGACAAGGAGGAACAATATAGCTACCTCAACCATCTTGGAAAAGTTTTCACCACTTTCAACCATTCGTTCATATTGGAAAAAGAAGATGTTTGGGGGTATACCAACCCTCAGCTGTGTGAACAGGGGGAAGTGGATGTTGGGTGGATGTAGTAAAAACAGTTGATTAATAACAGCCAATAACTGAATAACAACCCCCTAGGAGCCCCCTGGTCAACTGCGCTCTACGAATTGGAGTCCTTTTCGTCACTTCAGGAGCCCTCTTGTATTCTACTTGTACGCTCTGACCATCATATACTTGTAAGGTTACTGTTAGTAGCACCAAAAGAAGACTTTCAAAATCCAAGAACTCTTCAGATTAAGTCACGTGGTCTTTTCCCACTCATTCGCCACTCTTTCCCAATTCCCACCTCTTTTCCTCACGTCCTTATGTCACATCGTCTATGCCTGTTGAATAGACCTTGCATATCATCTTCTCAGAACATCACCAAACAAACCAAATCAAACAAAGGAAATGACCAGCCTCCAAACAAACGTTCTCCACTCTTCGTTATACAAAATCTATACATTAATAAATATATAACCCCTTCTCCCCTCTGGTCTACCTCTTGACCTTCTTAGATCTCGTTCTATGGACCCTGACACTTGCGAGATCTTCCAGTCCGATTTTTCGTTTCATTTCGACTGATTTTGACGTATCCAATTCGAAAGACTCCTCCATAATCTCTGTTTTGACCCCATTTTCCTCAATTTTGATCTCAATTTGAACACTTTCCTCCACCTTGACATCCTCCACCTTCATCTCAACACCCTCCCTCTTGGCTTTCATCTTCTCTTCCCATTTGGGGTCCTTAAAGTCACTCAATTGGGCGGCAAAAAGCACACAATGAGCCCAGCCAGCGTAGGGACCCCATTTCTCCCGGAAAAAGTCCTGAACTTGAGCATACGCCTTTGGAGTCATGGTTTTAGCTCCTCTAGCTACTCCATAGTCTTTCTGAGCAATCTGCCATACATGAGTATCAACAGGAACAGTATCGTGTTTATCTAGACTGAAAAGACACACACAATCGGCCACTTTAGGCCCCACGCCTAGAAACTCCATAATCGAGCTTTTTGCCTCATCAAAAGACGCGTCTCGAAGCTCATGCAGAAACTGCTCTCCTCCAGGCTTTGTAAGCAGCATTTCAGCCGTTTTAGAGATATACTTGGCTCTGTATCCGAGTCCTAGTTCACGTAGAATCGGTTCTGTATCAGCCAGCTTTTCAGGGGAAGGAAAAGTATGAATCTTGAGATCATCAAGGGTAGCTACATGATCTCCAAAGGTATTGGTCATCTTCTGAACAAGTTGACTGATTCGTTTGACATTATTGTTACTGGAACAAATGAACGAACACAGGTTTTCCCACGGATCTTGTCTCAAAACTCGAATACCAAGATACTTGATACTCTTGTTTTTGAAATGCGAATCTCGTGAAGACCAGTCTTCATACAACTTGGAGGTATCTGTCGACATGTTAAAGTAATCGTTGAGAATAGCGACTGTATCACGTGACTTGGCCGGCTTTTTATCGCCAATTTCAGCCCACATTGTATCTCCATCTTTCTGGTTGAGGACGATTCCTCTTCCCTCCATTCCTATGATCCAGTAGTTGTCGTTTGGATGTTCGATTTTCGTCCATCGAAACGACTGGCCGCATTTGAGCAGGATTTCCAGGTTCGCCTCCGTCTTGGCTAGCCCTAGACGGTTCCAGGGCAGTTTTTGCAGCGTTTTTTCAGACACACTCATGATGGTGGTTGGGGGAGATGGAGGTGAGATGTTGACGAGGGTGATTAGGTTTGGCAGAGGGGGAGGTTGGGGATGTTGAACCAAGGATATGTGACACTGACAGGAAAGTAGGACTGTTAGATTCAGGTTATCACGGGGAGTTGAATGGTACTTTTAAATATCAAATTGGACCACTATTAGCTGAGTTAACTGGGTCTAGATGAACGAAGGGGTAATTATGGGTTAGGGTTTCCGTATTTGGAGTAAAGTGGTTTTGGAGAGTGAGAAGGAGTGGATGGTGGGCCAAAAAAGAAAGAAAAAAAGGCCAGTATATTCTTTGGCAGCTTAGAAAGTGTATGAACTAGTTTCCACTGTTATCTGATAAAAATCGGGCCGTTTATATTCCTATGTTTACCACTCATACTACAAGTAGAACATGCTTAGTAAGACACCATAGTACAGCTTACTTCTTCTGTCTTAGACACTTCCAGACCTGTCTAGAACCTGTTTCAACCTGTCACGTTCGCCACCAGTCATTGTATTAGTAATACGGGTTGTATCTAGGAAGTATCTTCTGTATTTCATGCCCCATCCTCTCCATATCTTGCATGTTGGTAGGAGTCAGAATTGAACATTGTTTGGGGCATTATTTTTGGCGAAAATAGGGGCAAATCAAATGAATAATTTCGGGAAAAATCGAGGCTTGAAAAGAGCCAATGGAGAACAGAGCCGCCGTATCTCTGTATGATTTGATAATATGGAATGTACCGAAAAGTGCAGTAATAAATGTTATGAGTTATGGTATAGGTAGAGGTTATAGACGGACTATAGAGCGGTTGAAAGAAGTCCGATTTCGAATCTGAAAAGTGCAAAATGACGAGAAACACCTAAATAACATTACTACACCTTCTAATCCTCACAACTCCATTCCCCATTCTTCTATGGTTCTGGTGGCAATCCAAACAAAGTTTCACGCGTTGGGCCTAATTACAGCACTCGACGCGCCTGTATACAGAAAACATCCATCTGTTTTTTTCACTCTTCACAGGAACCCCCAGACACGCACAAAGAGAGCACTTTCACCCCTCTGATTCTGTCTCTCGGTGTCCCGCGCTTCCGTCTGCATTTGCCACCATTCTTCGACTCGTATCTTTCGGCTCATCGTCGGCGTGTTTCCGTTTCCCCCGTTACAACAGAAAGGCGTCGGCGGTGTTATATCCGTTGAGCAGACTCACAAACACCATGGCCATGTCCAGCGACCACAGTTTGGACGATATCATGGGCAGTATAGCCGTTGGACGTCGCAAGCTGTCGTTATCTGATTTGGAAGACGATCTCGATATGGACGAGATTGCCCAGATTCGAGCGTCTGTCACTAGTAATAAGCGATCCAAAAGCACTTCTGAGGTAAGAGCACGAAGGACGAAACCCACGCCACCGAAATTTCAAATTTCCTCGACTTTTGAAGATGATATTGAGGCTGTTTTGGCCGAGCTTCCGGGGAGACATACGACAAAGCAGAAGACTAGCTCCCCTAAGATGAGCCTTACCAAGAACTCCCTTGGGAACCCCCCCAGTTCACCTTCATCGGCTAAACCATTTATGGAACCACCATTAAGACCAGTTCCTGTTATAGATGCTGCTGAGTTGTCTAAAGATATCTCTGATATGGACGATATCATGGCAGATATCGAGATTCAACCTAGAGCTGGTCTGAGGAGGGTTAAACAGGTCTCGTTACCGTCTTCTCCTTCTTTGTCTCAGCAGATTGACGAGATGATGACCAAGAGGGTCAGAATGAGTTCGTTGAAGGAAGAGGAGGACAAAGAGGAGGTGGAGAACTTGCCGGTGAAGGAGAACTCACCTGGAAAGAACTCGTCTTTGAAGGACGACTCTCTCAAGCATGATTCTCCTCTGAATAACTCGCCTTTCAACCCCCCTCACCCCCCGCAACCCCCTCTCAGCTTAAAGCACTCACAACAACCTCTGCAACAGCTCCAGCAGACCCGTAGAGCAGATTTGTCCTCTTCAATGGTCAAATCTGGCTTTCTGGAGGACCCCTTTTGCGATGAAATCGACTCTTCTCCTCCACGAGAAGCAGCTGCAGCTCTCAACAGCTCTCCTTACTTTCCTTCAAAGAAGAAGAAGACTGCCGGCAATCTTCTGAATCTCCCTAATCTGCCAGTGTTTGAATTTTCGTCTCAAGTATCTCAGAGATCGCATTCAGATAGTCTCAAGTTCAAAAAGAAGTTGTTGAGTTCGTTTGACCTCGATAGTGAGTTGGATGAGATCATTGAGAAGAGGGAAGTTGCAAAGGATGTTGCAAAGGAGGCTGCAAAGGAGGTAGCTACAAAGGAGGCTGCTAAGGAAGTCCAGGAGGATGTCATTGAGGTGGATATGGATGCTTTGGAGATGGATATGGATGTTGTGGAAGTTGATACTGTGCAGGAGCTTACAGGGGCTACCAAGGAGGTTGGTAAGGAGGCTACAGAGGCTACAGAGGCTACACAGTCTACTAAGGAGGCTACTTCGAAAACTGATACTCCAGTTCAAGTTGGTACACCAAAGAAAGCTTCAAAAACCCCAACTGAAACAATCACAATCACGTCATCTCCTCCAGCTGCTTCTCCTCCTCAAACAAGCAAATTCTTCGAGTCTCATCCTACAGATTTATTGCATTACAACACCCGAGACGCCGGCCAACCCACTACCACTCCCCTTGCATCTTCTCAGATTGAATGGGAACCGTCGTCACGAGAATTGCATGGTTACGACACTCATACTCTCAACCTTCGTCAAAAGGCCAAACTCAAGGAGTACGGACGGTTGTCTCCTGGAGATCTGGAAGATGGACGAGTCAAGCGGTTCAAATGTGCAGCAGCAGCTGAAGCTAGAGCTATGGAGTCCAAAGCAGAAGAGTATCTTTCTAGAGTGCTGGGACCTAAGATGGAGGCTATTAGAGAGCTCTCTGAACCTATTGCGTCTCCTGAACCCGCTGAACCCGTTAGAAAGAACAAAAGTCGACGGGCCAAAACAGAATCTGCTCCCAAAGTTCTTCAACAGCTGGAATTCTTCAACAACCAGTCTAACCGACCTCAAGTCGCGTCGGGACCAAAAACGAAAAAGAGTATACAATCACGACTGTACACTACAACTACTCACCAGACTCTTGTTGATGTTGATGGAGAAGAAGATGGATTGATGACTGTTCAAGTGGCTTCTCTGTCAGCTGAACAGCAGGCTATTCATGATATGGTTGTCAATGGAGAAACCAACATCTTCTTTACGGGAGCTGCAGGAACAGGTAAATCGGTTCTTTTGCGTCAAATCATTGCCAGTTTGAAACGAAAGTTCCACAAGTCACCTGATAAAGTGGCTGTGACTGCTTCAACGGGTCTAGCTGCTTGTAACGTGCAAGGATCGACTCTACACAGTTTTGCAGGATGTGGTTTGGCCCGTGAAGACGTTGATTCGCTTTGTAAGCGGATTAGACGGAACAAAAAGGCACGTGACCGATGGAGAAACGTCAAGGTGCTTGTTATCGACGAGATTTCCATGGTGGATGCTCGTTTTTTCGATAAACTCGAAGCGATTGCCAGAAAACTGCGTCGAAATGAGAGTCCCTTTGGAGGGATTCAGGTCATCATCACGGGCGACTTTTACCAGCTGCCTCCTGTCCCTGATCACAAGGAGAAGTTCAAGGGTACTTATGGAGATAAACAGACCAATACTGGTATGATTGATTCTCGTTCAGCTACCGAAATCGACCCGGAAGCTCTCTTTGCCTTTGAAGCTGCATCTTGGCCTCAAGTCATTGACCATACTTTTCTACTGACCAAAGTATTCCGACAGAAAGATCCCACTTTTGCCAACATGTTGAACCAGCTTCGTACCGAGACTCTCGACCACCAATCTCTCGAACAATTCATGAAACTTACCCGTGCCTTGACTGTTCCAGATGGTATTATCCCCACTGAGCTGTTTCCTACCCGTCGAGAAGTCGACCGTTCCAACTTTCGACAGTTGGCTACATTAAAGGGCCAGAATCATTACTTTACTGCCATGGAATCAGGTGTTGCTGATAAAGAGTGGCGGGATAAGTTGTTGGATAATCTCATGGTTCCTCGAAAACTCACTCTCAAGGCTGGTTCACAGGTTATGATGCTCAAAAACATGGATCCCAATCTTGTCAACGGATCTATTGGAGTTGTTGTTGGGTTCATGTCTCCTCACAATTTCGTTACTGCTGAAAATGCCGCTGATTTGGAAATCATCAAAGAAAAGCCTACCAAACGGCCCAACATTTATGAAGTGGCCAATGAAGCCGAGCTCAACAAACTCAACGAGCTCATTGAACATGGACGGATGGATGGAGAAGAGTCGCCTTATTCTTCTCAGGCGTCTGAAGACCTTGGTTTCGGCTCTTCTCCTCCCCCTCGTCGTCCTCCTCCAGTCAACGATTGTGTGTTTGAACGACTCAAGGCGTTCCCTGAAGATCCAGATAACGCTACTTTTCTGCAACGGAAACTGGCGCGAAGAAAGATGCTGGATGAGTTGAACAAGAGCAATATGGGTGCCAAAGAAGGAGTCGTTTACCCGGTTGTACGGTTCAGACGAATGGACCATACATTCAGAAACGTCCTGCTTCATCCTGAAACGTTTTCCATTGAAAACATTGATGGAGAAGTTCTAGCGTCTCGAACCCAGATCCCCTTGGTTCTAGCTTGGGCTCTGTCTATTCATAAAGCTCAGGGTCAGACTCTTCAATACGTCAAAGTCGATTTAGCCAAGACGTTTGAAAAGGGTCAGGCATATGTAGCTCTCAGTCGAGCTACTTCCATGGAAGGTCTTCAGGTGTTGAACTTTTTGCCCGAAAAAGTCAAGACCCATCCCAAGGTGGTGGAGTTCTACAAGACTCTGACGACGTATGGTAATAAGGAGCCGAAGGATGTGCTGGAGAAGATGATGGAGGATGAGGTGCAGGTGGTGCATCAAGAAAATGTACAGCCCATGAGAGCTGTAGGATAGAGATAGATAATGTATTATATTTATTGACTTTGAGCGTAGGACTTTGAGCGAAGCGAAGAGTCCGTGCGAGGAGAAGGCTGTAGGACTGAGAGTAGCGAAAAGTCTTCTTGTAGAGAAGCGTAGTAAATGAGGACTGTGTACTACGTGCAAATACGTGAACCTGTGATCACTACCGGTGCTATTACTACAATTCAGGCAAATTTTGCCTATACATGTAGCTTCTCCACATAGTACGGCTGATTACGATACCATTAGAACTGACCGTTAGAGGAGGCTAGACATTTAAGGGATGCTGTTAATTGTATAATGGTAGCAGCGTTTAGTCTTATAGGCAAGTTCTCGTAGGTCGTTTCGTATCTTTGATGACTTGGAAGGAGGGTATTCATGTTGTCTGTAGATAGTAAAATGTATATACGCTCTTGGAGTAACAGAGTGCTACATCAAGGCAGTAAGAGTAGACTGACTAGGCCAATAGACCAAAAAGAACAACTCGCACTCTTCAAATTCTTGTTATCTGACCTGTGATCAGTTGGATTGGTTCTCTAAGCTTAGACCATCTTCGATGTTGAAATAAGTGAGTCAGGACTCCGTTCCACAAGGTGCCTATTCCCAAACTACAGTAACTGTAATATCAGTTTTGCATGAACTTTTAGCGGAACATAGTCTCCTTAAATCTCAGATCTACTTGCCACG
This sequence comes from Yarrowia porcina, assembly GCA_900519025.1. Taxonomy (NCBI): domain Eukaryota; kingdom Fungi; phylum Ascomycota; class Dipodascomycetes; order Dipodascales; genus Yarrowia; species Yarrowia porcina. Next base: position 260,292 of record ULGT01000015.1, on the reverse strand, counting down.
CTCATAGGTCTATGGATGGTTGATGTTAAAGAGCTTGTACTGTACTTATAGCTGAGCATGGAAAGATGGAGTAACATATCCATTGGAGTAAGAGTGAGAAGAGAGACAACGACAAGAGTATGGGGTGTTTTTCTTCTCTCTACAAGTGGTTTATTACAAAGAATATCTGAAGACTCTGACGTAGAGACAAGGTCTGGATCATAGATCACCTAAGGAGCCGGTCTATCTACACCTAGAGTAAGAGTCTCCTGGTGGCTGAACAGTCTCAATGAAGTGATGAAGGTGATATTTCGCGCCTTGCACTAATTAAGAAGAGTCTTGTATTTGAACCGTAGTGCTATGAGTTCCAACCACAGGTCTTACTGTGTAGCATGTACCCTGTAGCTTCTTACGTCTCTCCTCTCCAAGACAACGAATCAAGAGTCTTTTTGAAATGTTCTTCAGTGATTAAAAGCGCATAACTGCCACTCCCCGTTAGTTCATATATACGTCACCTTTATTTGATCACTGGCGTGTGAAAATCACCATTCTAGATCTCACCATGTCCTTCGATAGAACATTTGATAGAACGATGGAATGGTAATACAGCTACGAAACTAGACGATATCAACGTGGTGGATACTGTAGTACAATGTGAGGTGATCTGGCAGTGATCCTGGCCGTACCGGTACTTACTCATAGAGTTAGGAACATGAATCCGTTAAATATAATTTATATAGTGTACAAGGGTACATTTTGTTCTCCTCCTCCTTTTGGCTACTCCTCCTGGTTACTCCTTATTAGCACCAATAGCCCATCCTAGACCACTTACAAGCATACTACTTAGCTGGTCTCTCTTTCGTCTGGCTTCATGAGACACATCTGCCAACACTACCGACGGCTGAACCACAGACTCTCGAGACTCTGGTAGATTCACCATCATTTCCTCCACGTCTCTCCAAGCATGCAAAACTGCAGACAAGTGTTCTGGAGGACATTTTGCTAGAGCTGTAGAAAGAGTCTCGAGTTTAAGAGCCACCAGTTCGTCCATATCTCGAGATGGGCTAATGTACTTGCCCACCTGGAAGTATGCAGTCCATGGAAGATCGTGTCCTGCACATAGTTTTTGAGCCGTATCGAAATCGTCATGGATCAGAGCAGCAGTAACGGCCTGTGTGTAGATGCGAGTTTCGATTTCAGCGTCAGAAACAGAGTCAGACTTGTCCAGACCGTCCAGAAGCTGTCTAGTGACTCGAATGAGCTTGGAGCAGTTTTTGTAGGCGTCAGAGTTGAGTTCTAGAACACGGTCCATTACTAGAAGAGGATCATGGTTGCGAATATCAACTGGACGGGTGAGAGTACCGGGTTTCAGAGTCAGAGAGTAGTTGGACAGAGTGTTTGTAGCTTCCAAAAGATCCTGAGCCACCTTGAATTCATGTTTAGCATGTGCTTTGGAGTCAGCCATACCCAGAACCAATTTGGCACTCTTCATACTGCCTCGAGTATGGTTTCCATTAGTAGCAGAGTCGTAAAACTTGTAAAATTGAGCAATGATAGCCTGATCGATGAATTCGGAGCTCAGGAGACCACCGGAAATGTATATGGTTCGTGCAATTTCAAACTGAGAGGCTCCAAGTAGTGCTTCAAACACTTTTTCGTTCACTTGAGTGTCAGACAAGGTGCTAAAGACGGTCTTTAGAGACACTAGAACCTCAGTAGCAGTAATAAAAGTCTGCCATTGGTCTGAAGTACGTTTCAGCCAATCTTCAGCGTAAACAAAGTCGTCCAAAAGATCCAACTGAACTTCTTCTCCAGAAGTAGACACCTTATGAGCTCTTTGAAGAGTAATGGAAGGAATGGCAGGTTCCAAAAGACGACAAGTCTCAACAAGCTGTTTAGTGAAATGACTGGTGAGATGAGCAGCTCCAGTAACTGCAGGAGACTCTGTAATCAGTGCCAAAGCGTCCCATTGAGTGTCATTTGCTTCAAACGAGTTCTTCAACACAATTTGAACAAATGCATCTCTTTCAGACTCGGGAAAAGTCACGTTATGAGCTAGAGTAGCCAAAAGAGGAGTATTAGACTGAGTCATATGACTAACAAAGTCTCTAAACGCTCCCCAACAGTTCTTATAAGCAACATAGGGCTCTAGAACAAGCTGTAAGTCATCTTCAGCAGATGGAGATCTCAAATGTGAACCCAAAAGCTGAATCACCTCTTCAGGTGGCCCATTCTCCAACAAGTCAATAGTCAATGCCTTTTTGGAAGACCCATGTAGACGTGTATAATTGATAAGTACCTGTGGAACACCTGTAATCCAATCCACCTCATCAGAAATGTTTCCCTGGTAACCACTATGCTGAATAAGCTGTTCAATGAGCTGTGGATCATTCGACACCTTGAAAACAAGCCGAATTCGCTCCTCCAAAAAGTTGCTAACTGGTTTAGACACGACTGAATCGAGATAAGTCAGCAACTTGTGTTCACGTGACTTGATCACATGTTCAGGAATAAATCCTTCATCCTCAATCACGTGATCCTTATCTTCCCCCCGGTCCAATTGTCCATTTCCCACCTTATTAACCAGTCCCATGTATTCCTTTGGATCTAGCAATTCTGGAGTGAGAACCAACAGAATGTGCAAAATGTCCTCCTTTCGGGCGGAACAAAAGCCCGGCGAGTCCGTCAGCAGCGTCTCCAGCGCCTGTATTTGCGCACTAGCCGTGAATTTAGCAGTTTCGAGTAGAAGAGACATGTGTGTGGAGAGTCGTAAGGTACCAGCATGGTAGAGTGTCATGTTGGTGCATATGCATATAGGGTTAGGGTTGAGGGAGTGAGATACGAAGTGGGTGGTGAACACCTAAATAGTAGCATAGACAGGTTTAGAAAGAGGTGAATAGGAGAATTCACTTTTCGGAATAAAAATCAGAGCACTTTTAAAGAAGTTAGAGTGGTATTATCTCATCAAAGACTTACAGTTGACTTGTACTTGGGAAGTCAAGTAGAGTGAGAATTGCTAATAGACTCGATTCGAATCCTGCCTGGGACGTTAATCTATGGACATTAAAAGGTCACTATAACTCGGTCAAAAATGGAGGTATTTGAATTTTGAAAGTGCCAGTCGTGTCTCCTGAACTTGGGGAGTAAAATAGTCTAGCTAGAATCTCTCCATCTTTTCTACAACACCTATTTAGTTGCACCTCCCCTCCACTCCCTCCAACTCTAACATGCAAGTGAAAAGCTACTCTTAAATTTCATCACCCATCATCTCTACAAGTACAGCACAACCCCACGAAAATGGCAGTTGGAATCACGGAAAAGATCCAAAACATCCAGGAGGAGCTGGCGCGAACCCAGAAAAACAAGGCCACCGAGTACCATATCGGTCTGCTCAAGGGAAAGCTCGCTCGATACAGACAGCAGCTTCTGGAACCTGCTCCTGGAAGTTCTTCTTCAAAGGGAGAAGGATTCGAGGTCAGCAAGTCTGGGCATGCTCGAGTGGCTCTGATTGGTTTTCCCTCCGTCGGAAAATCGTCTCTACTCGGTAAAATCACAAACACAAAGTCCGAAATTGCTGCTTATGCCTTCACCACTCTGACGTCTGTTCCTGGTGTCCTAGAGTACAATGGAGCCGAGATTCAGATTCTGGATCTGCCCGGTATCATTCAGGGAGCTTCCGAGGGTAAGGGTAGAGGTCGACAGGTTGTTTCTACGGCCAAAACTGCCGATTTGGTGCTTATGGTTCTTGATGCTACCAAGCCTGAAGAACAACGAGCCATTCTTGAACGAGAACTCGAGTCTGTGGGTATCAGACTTAATAAGGAGCCTCCTAACATTTACTTCAAGATCAAAAAGACCGGAGGAGTCAAGTTTTCGTACACGAATCCCCCCAAATACTTGTCTGAAAAGATGGTCATGCATCTGCTCAAGGACTACAAGATTCATAATGCCGATGTTTTGATTCGAGACGAAAATGTCACGGTCGAAGATATGATTGACGTCATCCATGCCGACCATAGATCCTACATCAAGTGTCTCTACTGTTACAACAAGTGTGATGCTGTTTCTCTGGAGGAAGTTGACCGTCTGGCTCATATGCCCGATACCGTTGTTATTTCTGCATCCATGGAACTGGGTCTGGATGACTTGACGGAGCGAATCTGGGCTGATCTGGCCATGCTGAGAATCTACACCAAGCGAAAGGGAGAAGCTCCTGACTTTGTAGAGCCTACAGTTGTTCGGTCTTCTCATAACACCATTGAAGACGTCTGTGACACTATCCACAGAGACATGAAGAACAAGTTCAAGTACGCACTGGTGTGGGGCGTGTCGGCCAAACATTCGCCGCAGAAATGTGGTCTTTCACACAAGATTGGAGACGAGGATGTCGTGTGTATTTTTACAAAGACATAGACAAGAGTGATAACAGAAATAATGAAAACAAGCAAAGGAATTAGATATTACCTATTATAAGCAACCAGGAATAAGTAGGTAGAGGTAGCAGCTATGCTACAAGAGTGATGCTTGTATTAACTTGTAGTTCTTACGTAAAAGATGTGATAATATACCATCTACAGGTCCAATAAGTTGACAAGAGTACCTAAAGAGTACCCCAGAACCCATGGAATAGTCGTCCAGCAGCTTTTACAGCTCTTGTGAGTCTCAAAGTCTCTTCTATTGGTGTTCACATTGAAATGGGTATCATTACTGAGAATATACATGGGGTATGCTCAGTCCTGGCCCTGCTGGATCTATTGTGATTTTCCTGACTTCGTACATAGATGGAAATTATACCATCAGAAAGCCACATCTCGGCTGATAACCACAGCAACTTTGAATTTCCAAGTCTTCATACAAAATTCCAAGATATGTTCGTCATTATACCTAGAAACTTGGTTTCATGACATTAGAGTCATCTATAAGTACAGTATGAAGAGAACCACTGAGAGGAACAGATGAAGATACTTATGAAAAGAAAACTGTGGAAATCAACTCTACTGGTCTGTAAAAGCATTTCTTGTCATACATTCAACTCTGTAGCTCAACTGGAACACCCCAATATATGGACCTTACTGGGGAGTACTGGTAGCAAGGCGAACCAAACTCCATACTCAGTATCAGATACCGCCAATAATAGAGAAAGAAATATACGAGAAAAAGAAACCAATATTCTTGAGATTGGTACGTCAATCCACAATGCTACCAGTCAGGTATCCTTGTACTATGGTTCCTGAACAGCTCCACCTCTTTACAGTATCAGTCACTTTAGATACATAGCTTACACTCTCCTATCTCCATCTAATTCTCACATCCACTACCAGCTTTCTTCACTTCAGGCTACTTGAAAGGGTAGCCCAATACCTCACTCATTTGTCAAATCCAATCTCATTACAACGAACTAATGTTCGTCTCCTATATACATCCTCCCTCATACGACACTCAGAGTGAGTCCTGTAGTATTACAGACAACTCAGAGTGTCAACAGCGAGTATCATAATACTCAGTATCAACAAGTATCATACTTGCTTACTCACATTGATAAACAGACAACACTCGCTACGCTCGTATTGTGTGTTTATTTCAACCCTCCTCGCTTCTCCAGAACCGACTTTGCCTCGTTAATCTTGGTGGCAACGTACGGAGATCCTCCTCGATCGGGATGGTTAAGCAACATAATCTTTCGGTGCTGACCCTTGAGCTTGTTCATGGTCAAACCGGCATCTCGAAGAGACAGAATCTGAAGGGCTTCAGAAGGGCCCATTTTGTTATCAAAGCCTCCCTTGTAAAACTGGCCTCGAGCTCCAGCAGCAGGACGCTTGAAAACGGCTCCCAGAGCATACAGACCCACCAGAGTGGCAGCAGTGGCCTGGAAGGGATGCTCGGCAAAGTAGTCGAAAACCTGCTCGTCAATGCCCTTCTTGGGACCCTCGGGAACCTGGGGAGTCTGGATCTGAGGAGCCACGCCGGTCTCGGAGTCCATCAGAGGCTCCGACTGCAGAGGTTGGACGGGGGTGGTGCTCATATTGTGTGGTGTGTGGTGTGTTTGTAGGGTGTGGATTTGGGTGGTGATGATACTCAATTTTTTCCACCTGTATATATAGAGTTTGACAGTAGTTTGGGAGGTTGATTCGGGCAAAATGGGGGGGCTGGAATGGGGGGATTTAGAGGGAGAAGAAAGGATTTGAAGGTACCAGTAGAGAGCTGGAGGTCAGGAGAGTATGCCTGTGGCTTCAGATTCCATTTATATCCAGTATTACTCTTTCCAAAAGGACATGTAGAAAGCATTAGTATGAAGTCAAACCGAGGTTAACTTTCAAGGTGGAAATGTGACGGACTTGATGAGAAGAGGAGTAGTGAGTCGATTTGGCTGAAATTTGATCACGTGACCCAAGAGTAGATTTTATAGGTTTTGTCAGGTTTTGGGCTCAAAAAACGTACTCTAAACGGCACTTTGAAGGACACCCTCTCTCCCCACAATACCCGTCTGAAACTCTAACAACTGGAGGTGGCGAGGGAAGGTGGTTTGAGCAATGAAAAAAAGTATTTGGCGAGGTGAAAATGAGTTTATATTGTATTGCGAGACTCAGTGATGACTAAGCTGGTTTGTTTTTGCTTTTTCAGCACGGATTTCTGACGAAATCATTCCCCGCAAAATCTCCGAGTGCTGAGTAAGCGGGGTTTCACATCGGTTGAAAGTGTCTGAGACAATGAAGATCGTGGGAAATTAGTGGAAAAGTCGTGATTACTAATTGGATGGTGAGTTTGATAGGTTAGGAGTCTTGAAACGTTCAATAAAACTTCTGAGGAAGTACATACTAACGGAGTGTTATAAACCATAGGTCCAGGACTATCACAAATATGGGAGTTGGAATGTGGCGTTGTATGTAATGTTTCGGATACTTGAGCATTTGAGATTTCAGACAAAGTCACTTTTAATTACCCTGGGTGTTTCTTTAACAGTATGATGAAGTATCTGTCTTATGCTTACTCCATAAGTATACAGTACTTGTACAATGAAAGTAACAGACCTTATGAACAAGTTGAAGTGAAAGGGTTAAACACTACAGTGAGCTATAGAGGTTGTTTCACTTCCTATACATAACCTATACATATCCATTTCCGTCTCATGACTCATCCATACCCTACATACTGATATCGTCTAAGCATGTGGTCTGTTCAACGCCCTACTCTTGTTCAACGCCCTACTCCTTCTGCCCAACGACCCACTTTCAGACGCCTTACTTGTACTCTACCCCCACATTGGATCTACCTTAGCTCGTTATCTAACATCACTAACAACGTCTAATCACACGATCTAGACCTTACAGAATACCACGAGTACAACTAGTGCAACAGTAGCACCAGTAAATATGACGCAATCGAGACTAACTTCTTATAGCTCGTATCCGCTTTAAAATGCTCACCTCGGAGTGCCAAGCCTCAACCCTCTTATTTCCAACGCTCTCCTTGTCATCGTAGCATGTAGCGTCAAGCGGTTATTAGTGCATATCTAACTTTGCTTCGGCACGGAAGTGAACTGTGAAATGGGCAGAAGATGAGCTATGATTGCCAAAGTAAGCGGAATCGTCCAGAATCACCCCTTAAAGGTTATCCCGTTTTCCTCTTTATTTTTCCCGATTTTTCCCGTATTTTTCCACCTCACTATTCCCCCCTCATTTAAACTCTCGCTCGCCTGAATCAAGTCGCTTAATCCCTTGTTGTCTCGTATCGAAAGACTAGTGCGAAACGTGCTTGTGGGTTATACACGGCGTTGGGGGGTGTAAGGTGGCAAAATGAGTGAACCTGGGGGCGATCACGTGATTGAAACAAAAGAATTGACACCTGATTTTATGTCACGTGACCAGTATCCCTCTTTCACTTATCATACGGCTCCAAAATTTATGTTTAATGTCATGTACCTTTGCAGAAATATGCACGGCTCAGAGATAGAGAGGTGGTGTTGGGGTGGGTCAAAAAGGGTGTTAAAGGCGGTAAAAATGATATTAAAGGGGGTAAGTAGGTGTATTAGGGGATCTTAAACGGACCTACGTACTCAGATTACCAGTATTTGCTCTCCTTCGCCCTACAAACCACTCCCTAATCACCTGTTATACTCATTAAGTTAACCTTCATGGGGAGATGCAGTGTCGAATCACACCTACTGGAGTAGAGCAACTGTACCGTAGTCTTCTTTCTGGGACTCTTCAAAAGCAGAAAATTTCCCCAAACCATCTGTTTTTTACCACTATTGCCATGGAAACAACTCCGCCAGACTATACCGGTTTGGATCCTGCTATTGACGCGGAAATCAGGTCAATAGCGGAGTCCGTTCATAGAGACCGGGTTGAGGATTATGATAAAAAAGAAGACGGAAATGAGGGTCTTGAAGATGGAGAAAAACTCCGGAAAATCGATACTATCCAACCGAATCTCAACGTGAACCCGTATATCGACAACTCGGACCCCCAACTCGATCCGTTATCGAAGGAGTTCAATTCTCGGAAATGGATCAAGACTGTCTTGGGCTTGAAAGAACGGTTTGGAGATACTAGACATATTACAGCTGGTGTTTCGTTCAAGAATCTGGCTGCTTACGGATATGGAGGCGGATCTCAGTACCAAAAGACGTTTTCCAATTCTCTTTTGGCCATTATTCCGATGTTTATTGAACTGTTTGGAGTCAATAAGGGAACCAAAGTCCAGATTCTGAGACACTTTGATGGACTTGTGAGAGCTGGAGAAACGTGTGTGGTATTAGGAAGACCTGGATCAGGATGTACGACCTTTTTAAAGTCGGTTGCCTGTGAAACGTATGGGTTTCATATTGAAGAAAAGACTGAGTGGAATTATCAGGGTGAGTAAAAAACGGGATTTACGAGATTATGCCGCCAAAACGACGACTTACTGTTTACAAAAGGACAAATTAATGTTTTCATACTAATTTAGGCGTCCCTAGAAAAGTCATGACGAAAAACGCAAGAGGAGAAATCGTTTACAATGCTGAAGTTGACGTTCATTTCCCTCATTTGACAGTGGGAGATACTCTTCTGTTTGCAGCTCTGGCTAGAACTCCTCATAACCGTCTTGAGGGGGTATCACGTGAACAGTATGCTAAACATACACGTGACGTGACTATGGCCACACTAGGTCTTACTCATACTATGGATACCAAAGTGGGTAATGATTTTGTTCGAGGAGTTTCTGGAGGAGAACGAAAACGAGTATCGATTGCTGAGTCAGTTGTTTGTGGAGCTCCCCTGCAATGTTGGGATAACAGTACTCGTGGTCTTGATGCTGCTAACGCTACTGAGTTCATTAGATCTTTACGACTGTCTGCTGAAATGATGGGTGCTTCCATGTTTGTCTCCTTGTATCAGGCTTCTCAAGAGGCTTATGATTTGTTTGACAAGGTCTGTGTTCTTTATGAAGGTCGACAAATCTACTTTGGTCTTGCTAAAGAGGCCAAACAGTTTTTTCTCGATCTAGGATTCGATTGTGCCGAAAGACAGACTACAGGCGACTTTCTCACTTCTTTGACAAACCCCATTGAACGAATTATCAGACCAGGATGGGAAAACAAAGTACCCAGAACCCCGGACGACTTTGAAAAGTGCTGGATGGAGTCTCAGGCTAGAAAGACGCTGTTGAACGACATTGATCAGTTCAATACAGAGTTCAAACTGGGAGGAGAGTCTCAGGAGCACTTTATGGAGCTGAGAAAGGAGTCTCAGGCAAGGCATACCCGTGTAAAGTCTCCATACACCATTTCGTGGCCCATGCAAACGAAATTGTGTCTTTGGAGAGGCTTTTTACGGATCAAAGGAGACATGTCTACTGATATTTCCATTGTAGTGGGAAACTTCATCATGTCTTTGGTCTTATCGTCCATGTTTTATAACATGCAACAGACCACCGATACGTTCTTTTCTCGAGGCGCTCTTCTTTTCTTTGCTATTCTTCTCAACGCTTTTTCTTCAGTTCTTGAAATTCTCTCATTATACGAACAACGACCTATTGTTGAGAAACAAAACAGGTATGCTTTATACCACCCTTTCACTGAAGCTCTAGCGTCCATTTTGACCACGTTTCCTACCAAGATATTGACTCTTCTGGCGGTTAATCTGACTCTCTACTTTATGACTTATCTCAGACGAGAACCTGGGCCGTTCTTCATCTTCTTCTTGTTCTCATTACTATGCACTTTGGCCATGTCAATGATCTTCAGATGTATGGCTGCAGTCACCAAAACGCTAGAACAAGCCCTAGCCCCCGCTTCGGTCATTATTCTTGCTCTAGTCATTTACACGGGCTTTTCTCTCCCTATTACGTACATGCACGGATGGGCTAGATGGATCAACTGGCTTAATCCTGTAGCTTATGGGTTTGAAGCAGTTATGGTGAACGAATTCCGAAACAGAGACTACGAATGTTCTTCTTATGTGCCCTCAGGAGGAGCTTATGACCAGATTGATCTTCAATACAAGTCTTGTTCTGTTGTGGGATCTGAACCTGCTCAATCAGCTGTTTCAGGCGACAGATTTCTGGGTCTAGCCTACCAGTACTACAACGCGCATCTGTGGAGAAACATGGGTATTCTTTTCGGGTTCATTTTCTTCTTTGGATTCGTTTATCTTGTCGCTGTTGAGTTCATTCAAGGAGCTAAATCCAAGGGAGAAGTTTTGGTGTTTAGAAGATCTTACCTCAAGAAAATCAAACGACATTCTGCCAATGATGAAGAAGCTGGAGCGATTATGGCTGGTGAGAAAAGCTCAGAACCTCAATCGGAAGACTCGTCTATCAATCTCCAGGCTCAAAAGGGAATCTTTCAATGGAAAGATGTATGCTATGATATCAAGGTGAAAGATGGAGAACGACGTCTTTTGGATAATGTGGATGGATGGGTGAAACCTGGTACATTGACGGCCCTAATGGGAGCTTCTGGAGCTGGAAAAACGACTTTACTCGACGTTTTGGCCGACAGAAAAGCCACGGGAGTTATCACCGGAGATATGCTTGTTAATGGCGAACCAAGAGACGGATCTTTCCAGAGAAAAACAGGATACGTTCAGCAACAGGATATTCATACTTCTACGGCCACTGTTCGTGAATCTCTCGAGTTTTCAGCGTTACTACGTCAACCGTCTAGTATTCCTATCACTGAGAAACTGGCCTATGTTGATGAAGTGATTCGTATTCTAGAAATGGAAGCTTATGCTGAAGCCATTGTTGGAGTGCCAGGAGAAGGTCTTAATGTCGAACAGCGAAAACGGTTGACTATTGGTGTTGAATTGGCTGCTAAACCTGAGTTGTTATTGTTCCTGGATGAGCCCACTTCAGGACTCGATTCTCAGACTGCCTGGTCGATTATTAAACTGCTCAAGAAACTGGCTGCTAACGGACAAGCTATCCTCTGTACTATTCATCAACCGTCTGCTATTTTATTCCAGGAATTTGACCGTTTACTCTTTTTGGCTTCTGGAGGAAGAACTGTTTATTATGGAGATATTGGCCCTGAATCTTCCATTCTAACCTCCTACTTTGAACGAAATGGAGCGGACCCTTGCCCTAAAGAAGGTAACCCTGCTGAATGGATGCTTGAAGTCATTGGAGCTGCTCCTGGTTCTATTGCTAAACGAGACTGGCCAGCAGTATGGAACGAGTCTCCTGAACGAGCAAACAAACGAGCTGAACTTGATGAAATGGCGTTGACTGTTGAAAGAACACAGACAAACAATACCCAAAGAGACGCCTCTGGGTACTCTGATACTGACCAGTTTGCAGTGGGTCAATGGACTCAATTCAAGATTGTCACTAAACGTCTTTATCAACGGTTCTGGAGAACTCCTTCGTACCTCTGGTCCAAGATCTTTCTGTGTACTGCTTCTTCAATCTTTATTGGTTTCTCCTTCTTCAAAGCCCCCTCAGATATCCAAGGTCTTCAGAACAAAATGTTTTCCTTCTTCATGCTCTTCCTTATCTTCAATACTGTCGTTGAACAAATCATCCCACAGTTTGACCAAATGAGAGAACAGTACGAAGCTCGTGAACGGTCGTCAAAAACGTACTCTTGGCAGGTCTTTATGGCTTCCAATATGGTTGTTGAGTTATCTTGGCAGTTTCTAATGGGAGTCATTGTCTTCTTTTGTTTCTATTACCCTGTGGGATTCCAATGGACGGCAGAATACAACAATGCAGTCCACGAACGAGGAGCTCTTTTCTTCCTTTATGTTCTTTTATTGTTCCTTTACAACTCGACTTTTGCTCATATGATGATTGCAGGAATAGGAAACAAAGATACAGCTTCAAACATTGGAAATCTGCTCTTTTCTCTCATGTTACTCTTTTGTGGTGTTCTAGCTACAAAGGAACAAATGCCGGGCTTCTGGATCTTCATGTATCGTGTTTCTCCATTGACTTACTTTGTAGGAGGAATGCTAGCTACAGGTATAGGAAGAGCCCCCGTCACGTGTTCGAAAAACGAAGTAGTGAGATTCCAAACACTTCCTGGAAGAAACTGTGGAGAGTACATGGACGGATTTCTTACTACTTTGGGAGAAAATGGAGGGTACCTTTTGAACCCCACTTCTCAAGATTGGTGTGAATATTGTCCCATGAAATCGTCAGACACGTACCTGACCATTGTGGACGTGTCGTACGGGGACAGATGGAGAAACTGGGGTATTCTATGGGCATATCCGGTGTTCAACATTTTTATGGCGTTCCTGTTGTATTATGTTTGTCGAGTGCCAAAGAAGAGTAAGGCTCAGAGAGTGGGAAAGTCGAAGCCGTAGGCTGAGACTTTCGTACTTGATTATCTCTTCTCAAAGAGTACGAGGGAAGAGAACCAGAGGTTGTACTTGTATCTTGGTTTAGAGCTGTTATCAATGAATAAATGAATATATGAATAACGAAAAGACGTATAAAGAAGCTACTGCTACAGTAGTTGGATTAGAGAGAACATGTCTTAGTTTTACATCTTCATGTGATGCTCTGTATCATCAAGGTGTGTACTTGTGGACTACTATGACGAGAACTTCTAATGATATAGAAAAGTTGGGTGTTTGGAACGTCTTCCAGTGAAGTGATATGAATATCATAATTATATTTTCTATGTAATAGCTCCGCTTTAGTCAACTGTCTATGATGTATTACAATGGTGAACACGATGTACACTTCGAGAGCTGACTTATTTGGTACATTCTGACATTATGCGTGGAAGGAAATCTGCAGAAAAAAGCTGTTTGGAACTTGGTTGCGGTTATCTATCAGTCAAACCAACATCTATATGTCTTTGTTACAGATTATTTTGAGATAATCGGATTCTGTTTTCACTTGGGGGTGTAAGTCGTGTGTGCGGTTACGACACCTGTATATAGAGCATTGGAAAGGACGTTATCAATTACCAAAAACTTCTATGAGTAAACAATAACACACTCTTGGCTTTCAGTAAACTATTGGGGAGCTTTAGGTGTCGCACTTCCGCTTCTATTCAGGTAAACGAGCTATCTCTATGCCACTATCCAGAGTGCTTACAGATGCTTACAGATGCTTACATACGTAGAGCTCTAATATATCCCATGTCTCCGCAAGAAGTTGTCAATCGTACTTTAAACAACTGAGCTGATAGATATAACGGGATTCTCATCATGCGTATTTCCCTCTGTTGTTCCCCAATTGAACGAATTATCCCTACAACTACATTAGTCACTCAAAGCTCACCGAGGGGAGAGAAATACAGTCCCAGTAGTAATGGTAAAGACACTTTAAGAAAAAGTGAGCTTTTCAATAGTATCTTTCTGATGTCAAGGCGTTTTACTTCAGACAAATGGTCTTTTCTTTACCAAGTTACGGTACTCCTACTGGGCATTTCGCCTACCCCTCAGTTGTTAGCCGAACAGAGAGAAATACACGAATAGTATTTACCAGGGACAAGAAGAGGTTGGTAAAATACTCACTACATTGTAGTGGCCTTCGAGACTATACTTAAGCTTCTCATACTTCTTCCTTTCACCTTTTATACTGACTTTGTGCACGATTCAAAACGTGGGCTTAGTCTCATTCTACAAGGAAGAGAGAAGTTCTCCCAAAAATGAATCAGAGACAGGAATATTTTGTTTATTGTTTAAACTGCCCTTCTGGACTATAAAGTACTACCGGTACTTGCATGCTCTCATATTGAGCCCTCTTTAGGCAATATCTCAAGATATCTTCTCTGCGGCATACTGAATACATGCTGTACTTGTAGAGCTGACTTTCAAGTTGAGAGAAAGCACTAATTACAGGGAAAAGTAGCTTATCATTTGAAGCGAGCTATAAAGGACATCATAATCATCTCTCTCAACTTCATTTCAGCTTTTTTTCTGTCGTTTCAACGAGTTCTCCTTAGACCTGTATTCGAAGAAAAATGAATACCTCCTAATACATAGACTTATGTATGTGACAGCCGTAATTTAACATACCTACCACAGATGTATGCACCTGTTCAAAATCCAATACAATTTCCCATTAGTTCAATTGTTTTCTGCTATTGTTAATTTTTCTTTTCAACTTTTCCTCCGTTTTATACGCCCTACACCCCCCGGATCCAACAAGCCTGGCTAGCTCAATCGGTAGAGCGTGAGACTCTTATTCAAAGGTATCTCAAGGCTGTGGGTTCAAGCCCCACGTCGGGCTAACCACGAAAGTGGTTGACGTTTTTTTGGCAGCGAAATATTCTTTTTCATGGCTGTCGGTTGGTGACATTACCTGAGAAAACGTATGTATGCACGATACACCTTAAACTGTGGTGGGTGCTTATCAGTAATAACATGAGAGTGAGAGCGACAAAATACATAAATGGCCGCTTGTTTCTTATCAAGTCTTGTTTTTCCTGAATCATACAACAGTCAAGCTCGTTTTTTACTGCGACTGACCAGTTGAGTGCCAGAGCAGTGGGTGGTGAGACTGCAAGCATATACCTTTCACTTGGCACCTCGTAAAAAAGAAAGAGTGATAAACATTGGTGCTTAGAGAGCTGACTTGGTGACATGCTGCCTCATTTGATTCATGCTCTACAGTATGTAGTGCTTAGTTCTAACTACCAGTACTGTAAGACTTGATAGCATGGTGTAGATTGGACCAACAGTTACCAGAGTAGATTTGAGAAGGAAGTAGAGATGTATTGAAAGAAGCAAGCTGTTAATCAATAGCAAATTATGGCCTGTAGAGCTTCGTATGCGCACTCTTTGAGGACAATCATTTTCATCAAGGCTAGTTCCTATGCCTAGAAGAACCCCCTCAATGATGCAGACAGAACATAGATTAATACAATATATACGGTAACAAACAACAACAAAATGTAGCTTGTTATATATTCCGAGCCACTAAAGACATCTCTATACTCTTTTATTGCTTATTTTCTTATTTTCTTCCATTTATCAATTCTTCCAACCTATGATACATGACTCCATTTACGGTGCTTTACATAATAGAGGTAAATGTAGCAATAAAAGTACAATTTCGACAGAAAAGTGATATATATACATACTGAATACCATAGAAAGCACTGTTTACATCTTATTCTACTTCAGTTCAACTTTTTACCATCATTTATCTGCATTCTCCCTTCACCTGCTCTTTGACTCTATATATGATGCTCACAGAAGCGAGAATGAAGCTCAAAAATCACTCTAATGATGACAAGAAGTCTTCTAACGTTGACTAGTAGCCATAAGGAATACCAGGGGCTTTTTGTATCTCTTCATTTCAACTTTTGTTCTTCTTTAATCGAGTTATATCAGTCCAACTTTTCTTCTCACATAGCTGCTGGTACTACAGAACATAGGTAAATGAAGCATTATTACGCCCTAAATGGCTCCAAAAGCGGAATATTACACAATACAGGCTAGCTAAATGTTCCAAGTCTCTTATATCACTTCTTTTCAACTTTCTTCGTCAGTTAATCGAGTTCTCCTGATGACTACATTTCTCAACTTCTCATGCTTAAGAAGATATGAGTACAACACTTGCAGTAGTGTACATCACCGACAACAAGAAGACGCCTGCTACTCATTAATGGGCTATAATTAATGTCTTGGACCTCTTATAAACATCACTGTTCCACATATTCAAGGTATTTTGATGAAGTCTTTTGAAGGCAACAACCTGCTTACAGTGGATAACTAATGTATCAGCCCATAACGTGCCCTAATTACCCAAGGAACTTCTCTAGACGTGACGTCTTTACGATAACCACGTGTCACCTCTGTCTTCTATCTAGCCATTTCTTCGATTACCTTTTTTGACATTTCGATACGGCATGGAAGAGTCTAACAGTTGCTGTAGCGTATAGAAACAGTGCTAAAAGCGACTAGTGGGCTATACAAAAAAGCAATACAGCGGCTAAAGGGTCTTGACTCACATAAGGTCTATCCTGAGAACTGTTTCAGCCGTTAAACAATGCCAAGACGTTTAGTCCAGACACTTGACATGTGCTTGTAGTGCAGAGAAGTGGGACGTACTCATACAGTGATAGGCACATACTATAGAATGGATAACAATGATGGAAAAGATAAAAGATAGTACGAAGGGAAAACACGTGATATCAGAGCAAGGGCATCGAATGAACTTATTCTAGATAATGTTGTACAGAGCTCAACTCAATCATAACCTCTCATAACCTCTCAGCCTTTTTCTAGCACGTTTCCTGCCCACCTTCTCACACACAGCCATTGCCAAGATCCCACTTCACCACTCTCTCTTACTCAGCCGAAAGAAGCAATTCCACCGTTCAAAGTTGGGTTCAGTAGCGGGATTTGAAACGAAACAGAGACCTACCAGGTAGAGTTAATGAGAAAGAAGCAATTGGTGTTTAGAGGTGTTTAGAAAGATGAAAAAAAGGGTTAGAGTGGAATTCAAGGTAAATCTCGGGGATATGAGGTTGTAGGAGGTGGATTCTAAAAGACAAAGAAATTAGCTTGAACGTTATATACATACAAAGAGATCAGATAACAGTTGGAGCCTAGGTGGTGGTGGTGAAGAAAATGGGGTAAACTGGATAACCAGGAAACGAGAGAACTTCTGAAGCTCTAATGGAGCAGTGTAGCACTTCTCTAATCACGAACGAAGCATAAGTTTTTTTTTTTTTTTTTTTTTTTTTTTTTTTTT